>CAOLNX010000031.1:97500-112500 GCA_948477245.1 Thumatha senex | reverse complement strand
CTAACCTAACCTAACCTAACCTAACCTAACCTAACCTAACCTAACCTAACCTAACCTAACCTAACCTAACCTAACCTAACCTAACCTAACCTAACCTAACCTAACCTAACCTAACCTAACCTAACCTAACCTAACCTAACCTAACCTAACCTAACCTAACCTAACCTAACCTAACCTAACCTAACCTAACCTAACCTAACCTAACCTAACCTAACCTAACCTAACCTAACCTAACCTAACCTAACCTAACCTAACCTAACCTAACCTAACCTAACCTAACCTAACCTAACCTAACCTAACCTAACCTAACCTAACCTAACCTAACCTAACCTAACCTAACCTAACCTAACCTAACCTAACCTAACCTAACCTAACCTAACCTAACCTAACCTAACCTAACCTAACCTAACCTAACCTAACCTAACCTAACCTAACCTAACCTAACCTAACCTAACCTAACCTAACCTAACCTAACCTAACCTAACCTAACCTAACCTAACCTAACCTAACCTAACCTAACCTAACCTAACCTAACCTAACCTAACCTAACCTAACCTAACCTAACCTAACCTAACCTAACCTAACCTAACCTAACCTAACCTAACCTAACCTAACCTAACCTAACCTAACCTAACCTAACCTAACCTAACCTAACCTAACCTAACCTAACCTAACCTAACCTAACCTAACCTAACCTAACCTAACCTAACCTAACCTAACCTAACCTAACCTAACCTAACCTAACCTAACCTAACCTAACCTAACCTAACCTAACCTAACCTAACCTAACCTAACCTAACCTAACCTAACCTAACCTAACCTAACCTAACCTAACCTAACCTAACCTAACCTAACCTAACCTAACCTAACCTAACCTAACCTAACCTAACCTAACCTAACCTAACCTAACCTAACCTAACCTAACCTAACCTAACCTAACCTAACCTAACCTAACCTAACCTAACCTAACCTAACCTAACC
This sequence comes from Thumatha senex, assembly GCA_948477245.1. Taxonomy (NCBI): domain Eukaryota; kingdom Metazoa; phylum Arthropoda; class Insecta; order Lepidoptera; family Erebidae; genus Thumatha; species Thumatha senex. The sequence continues at coordinate 111,519 of CAOLNX010000031.1, read as the reverse complement.
TAACCTAACCTAACCTAACCTAACCTAACCTAACCTAACCTAACCTAACCTAACCTAACCTAACCTAACCTAACCTAACCTAACCTAACCTAACCTAACCTAACCTAACCTAACCTAACCTAACCTAACCTAACCTAACCTAACCTAACCTAACCTAACCTAACCTAACCTAACCTAACCTAACCTAACCTAACCTAACCTAACCTAACCTAACCTAACCTAACCTAACCTAACCTAACCTAACCTAACCTAACCTAACCTAACCTAACCTAACCTAACCTAACCTAACCTAACCTAACCTAACCTAACCTAACCTAACCTAACCTAACCTAACCTAACCTAACCTAACCTAACCTAACCTAACCTAACCTAACCTAACCTAACCTAACCTAACCTAACCTAACCTAACCTAACCTAACCTAACCTAACCTAACCTAACCTAACCTAACCTAACCTAACCTAACCTAACCTAACCTAACCTAACCTAACCTAACCTAACCTAACCTAACCTAACCTAACCTAACCTAACCTAACCTAACCTAACCTAACCTAACCTAACCTAACCTAACCTAACCTAACCTAACCTAACCTAACCTAACCTAACCTAACCTAACCTAACCTAACCTAACCTAACCTAACCTAACCTACTAACCTAACCTAACCTAACCTAACCTAACCTAACCTAACCTAACCTAACCTAACCTAACCTAACCTAACCTAACCTAACCTAACCTAACCTAACCTAACCTAACCTAACCTAACCTAACCTAACCTAACCTAACCTAACCTAACCTAACCTAACCTAACCTAACCTAACCTAACCTAACCTAACCTAACCTAACCTAACCTAACCTAACCTAACCTAACCTAACCTAACCTAACCTAACCTAACCTAACCTAACCTAACCTAACCTAACCTAACCTAACCTAACCTAACCTAACCTAACCTAACCTAACCTAACCTAACCTAACCTAACCTAACCTAACCTAACCTAACCTAACCTAACCTAACCTAACCTAACCTAACCTAACCTAACCTAACCTAACCTAACCTAACCTAACCTAACCTAACCTAACCTAACCTAACCTAACCTAACCTAACCTAACCTAACCTAACCTAACCTAACCTAACCTAACCTAACCTAACCTAACCTAACCTAACCTAACCTAACCTAACCTAACCTAACCTAACCTAACCTAACCTAACCTAACCTAACCTAACCTAACCTAACCTAACCTAACCTAACCTAACCTAACCTAACCTAACCTAACCTAACCTAACCTAACCTAACCTAACCTAACCTAACCTAACCTAACCTAACCTAACCTAACCTAACCTAACCTAACCTAACCTAACCTAACCTAACCTAACCTAACCTAACCTAACCTAACCTAACCTAACCTAACCTAACCTAACCTAACCTAACCTAACCTAACCTAACCTAACCTAACCTAACCTAACCTAACCTAACCTAACCTAACCTAACCTAACCTAACCTAACCTAACCTAACCTAACCTAACCTAACCTAACCTAACCTAACCTAACCTAACCTAACCTAACCTAACCTAACCTAACCTAACCTAACCTAACCTAACCTAACCTAACCTAACCTAACCTAACCTAACCTAACCTAACCTAACCTAACCTAACCTAACCTAACCTAACCTAACCTAACCTAACCTAACCTAACCTAACCTAACCTAACCTAACCTAACCTAACCTAACCTAACCTAACCTAACCTAACCTAACCTAACCTAACCTAACCTAACCTAACCTAACCTAACCTAACCTAACCTAACCTAACCTAACCTAACCTAACCTAACCTAACCTAACCTAACCTAACCTAACCTAACCTAACCTAACCTAACCTAACCTAACCTAACCTAACCTAACCTAACCTAACCTAACCTAACCTAACCTAACCTAACCTAACCTAACCTAACCTAACCTAACCTAACCTAACCTAACCTAACCTAACCTAACCTAACCTAACCTAACCTAACCTAACCTAACCTAACCTAACCTAACCTAACCTAACCTAACCTAACCTAACCTAACCTAACCTAACCTAACCTAACCTAACCTAACCTAACCTAACCTAACCTAACCTAACCTAACCTAACCTAACCTAACCTAACCTAACCTAACCTAACCTAACCTAACCTAACCTAACCTAACCTAACCTAACCTAACCTAACCTAACCTAACCTAACCTAACCTAACCTAACCTAACCTAACCTAACCTAACCTAACCTAACCTAACCTAACCTAACCTAACCTAACCTAACCTAACCTAACCTAACCTAACCTAACCTAACCTAACCTAACCTAACCTAACCTAACCTAACCTAACCTAACCTAACCTAACCTAACCTAACCTAACCTAACCTAACCTAACCTAACCTAACCTAACCTAACCTAACCTAACCTAACCTAACCTAACCTAACCTAACCTAACCTAACCTAACCTAACCTAACCTAACCTAACCTAACCTAACCTAACCTAACCTAACCTAACCTAACCTAACCTAACCTAACCTAACCTAACCTAACCTAACCTAACCTAACCTAACCTAACCTAACCTAACCTAACCTAACCTAACCTAACCTAACCTAACCTAACCTAACCTAACCTAACCTAACCTAACCTAACCTAACCTAACCTAACCTAACCTAACCTAACCTAACCTAACCTAACCTAACCTAACCTAACCTAACCTAACCTAACCTAACCTAACCTAACCTAACCTAACCTAACCTAACCTAACCTAACCTAACCTAACCTAACCTAACCTAACCTAACCTAACCTAACCTAACCTAACCTAACCTAACCTAACCTAACCTAACCTAACCTAACCTAACCTAACCTAACCTAACCTAACCTAACCTAACCTAACCTAACCTAACCTAACCTAACCTAACCTAACCTAACCTAACCTAACCTAACCTAACCTAACCTAACCTAACCTAACCTAACCTAACCTAACCTAACCTAACCTAACCTAACCTAACCTAACCTAACCTAACCTAACCTAACCTAACCTAACCTAACCTAACCTAACCTAACCTAACCTAACCTAACCTAACCTAACCTAACCTAACCTAACCTAACCTAACCTAACCTAACCTAACCTAACCTAACCTAACCTAACCTAACCTAACCTAACCTAACCTAACCTAACCTAACCTAACCTAACCTAACCTAACCTAACCTAACCTAACCTAACCTAACCTAACCTAACCTAACCTAACCTAACCTAACCTAACCTAACCTAACCTAACCTAACCTAACCTAACCTAACCTAACCTAACCTAACCTAACCTAACCTAACCTAACCTAACCTAACCTAACCTAACCTAACCTAACCTAACCTAACCTAACCTAACCTAACCTAACCTAACCTAACCTAACCTAACCTAACCTAACCTAACCTAACCTAACCTAACCTAACCTAACCTAACCTAACCTAACCTAACCTAACCTAACCTAACCTAACCTAACCTAACCTAACCTAACCTAACCTAACCTAACCTAACCTAACCTAACCTAACCTAACCTAACCTAACCTAACCTAACCTAACCTAACCTAACCTAACCTAACCTAACCTAACCTAACCTAACCTAACCTAACCTAACCTAACCTAACCTAACCTAACCTAACCTAACCTAACCTAACCTAACCTAACCTAACCTAACCTAACCTAACCTAACCTAACCTAACCTAACCTAACCTAACCTAACCTAACCTAACCTAACCTAACCTAACCTAACCTAACCTAACCTAACCTAACCTAACCTAACCTAACCTAACCTAACCTAACCTAACCTAACCTAACCTAACCTAACCTAACCTAACCTAACCTAACCTAACCTAACCTAACCTAACCTAACCTAACCTAACCTAACCTAACCTAACCTAACCTAACCTAACCTAACCTAACCTAACCTAACCTAACCTAACCTAACCTAACCTAACCTAACCTAACCTAACCTAACCTAACCTAACCTAACCTAACCTAACCTAACCTAACCTAACCTAACCTAACCTAACCTAACCTAACCTAACCTAACCTAACCTAACCTAACCTAACCTAACCTAACCTAACCTAACCTAACCTAACCTAACCTAACCTAACCTAACCTAACCTAACCTAACCTAACCTAACCTAACCTAACCTAACCTAACCTAACCTAACCTAACCTAACCTAACCTAACCTAACCTAACCTAACCTAACCTAACCTAACCTAACCTAACCTAACCTAACCTAACCTAACCTAACCTAACCTAACCTAACCTAACCTAACCTAACCTAACCTAACCTAACCTAACCTAACCTAACCTAACCTAACCTAACCTAACCTAACCTAACCTAACCTAACCTAACCTAACCTAACCTAACCTAACCTAACCTAACCTAACCTAACCTAACCTAACCTAACCTAACCTAACCTAACCTAACCTAACCTAACCTAACCTAACCTAACCTAACCTAACCTAACCTAACCTAACCTAACCTAACCTAACCTAACCTAACCTAACCTAACCTAACCTAACCTAACCTAACCTAACCTAACCTAACCTAACCTAACCTAACCTAACCTAACCTAACCTAACCTAACCTAACCTAACCTAACCTAACCTAACCTAACCTAACCTAACCTAACCTAACCTAACCTAACCTAACCTAACCTAACCTAACCTAACCTAACCTAACCTAACCTAACCTAACCTAACCTAACCTAACCTAACCTAACCTAACCTAACCTAACCTAACCTAACCTAACCTAACCTAACCTAACCTAACCTAACCTAACCTAACCTAACCTAACCTAACCTAACCTAACCTAACCTAACCTAACCTAACCTAACCTAACCTAACCTAACCTAACCTAACCTAACCTAACCTAACCTAACCTAACCTAACCTAACCTAACCTAACCTAACCTAACCTAACCTAACCTAACCTAACCTAACCTAACCTAACCTAACCTAACCTAACCTAACCTAACCTAACCTAACCTAACCTAACCTAACCTAACCTAACCTAACCTAACCTAACCTAACCTAACCTAACCTAACCTAACCTAACCTAACCTAACCTAACCTAACCTAACCTAACCTAACCTAACCTAACCTAACCTAACCTAACCTAACCTAACCTAACCTAACCTAACCTAACCTAACCTAACCTAACCTAACCTAACCTAACCTAACCTAACCTAACCTAACCTAACCTAACCTAACCTAACCTAACCTAACCTAACCTAACCTAACCTAACCTAACCTAACCTAACCTAACCTAACCTAACCTAACCTAACCTAACCTAACCTAACCTAACCTAACCTAACCTAACCTAACCTAACCTAACCTAACCTAACCTAACCTAACCTAACCTAACCTAACCTAACCTAACCTAACCTAACCTAACCTAACCTAACCTAACCTAACCTAACCTAACCTAACCTAACCTAACCTAACCTAACCTAACCTAACCTAACCTAACCTAACCTAACCTAACCTAACCTAACCTAACCTAACCTAACCTAACCTAACCTAACCTAACCTAACCTAACCTAACCTAACCTAACCTAACCTAACCTAACCTAACCTAACCTAACCTAACCTAACCTAACCTAACCTAACCTAACCTAACCTAACCTAACCTAACCTAACCTAACCTAACCTAACCTAACCTAACCTAACCTAACCTAACCTAACCTAACCTAACCTAACCTAACCTAACCTAACCTAACCTAACCTAACCTAACCTAACCTAACCTAACCTAACCTAACCTAACCTAACCTAACCTAACCTAACCTAACCTAACCTAACCTAACCTAACCTAACCTAACCTAACCTAACCTAACCTAACCTAACCTAACCTAACCTAACCTAACCTAACCTAACCTAACCTAACCTAACCTAACCTAACCTAACCTAACCTAACCTAACCTAACCTAACCTAACCTAACCTAACCTAACCTAACCTAACCTAACCTAACCTAACCTAACCTAACCTAACCTAACCTAACCTAACCTAACCTAACCTAACCTAACCTAACCTAACCTAACCTAACCTAACCTAACCTAACCTAACCTAACCTAACCTAACCTAACCTAACCTAACCTAACCTAACCTAACCTAACCTAACCTAACCTAACCTAACCTAACCTAACCTAACCTAACCCAGTCTCACTCGACCCTCTGAGCAAACCACCACGTTTTCGTACCGCTCCGACTTTTGAAAATTCAAAAAAGTGGGTTTTTCGCAACCGAATTCAAAGTGCGATATATCACCAATCGCGTCTCGCCGCGTAGCATCCGCTGGCATTTCACTCTTCGGTCGCGCGAAAACGCAGCGAAAGTTATTCGCAAAAAACTGTGAAATTTAGGGGTTAAGTGTACGTGAAAATCACACTCAAGTTCAAATAAATCAGTGAAAAATAAAGTGATTTTAGTGAAAAAAGTGTCTGTGTGTGGGCTCCATAGGCCCCCACCACCTGGCAGTTTCGGCTTTCCCGGAAAACTGTCAGTTTTCCCGGTAGAGAGCTGAAAAGGGTTTTTCGACCACGTGCTCTTCACCACGAGTTTCGACAAGGAGTCACCGCAGCCACTTCAAACTTGGGAAAATACAAGAAGGTACCGACTTCTGCATAATTCTGGAAAAATTAGATTTTTAAGAGCAGCGGTTTCTAATTATTTTAAATTACAAGTTCCAAACTTTGCACTAATATAACTTCGAAACAAAGAAAAAATTAAATTTTTGGCAACTGCTATCTTTTGCGCGCTCATTAGCAGAACAAGTGGAACACAAGAGAAAAAATTTTGGACATTTTTTATAGACACTGAAATTAAAAAACTGAAATTTTTTGTATTTTTGAAAAATAGTTCTACCGAAATTGAAGAAAAATTTATTATAGTTAAGCTTTATGTAGATCCTAATTTTCCCTATTTTTTAAAATTTTTTGTATATTTTTAGGTATAACCGTTCTGGAGTTGTTGAATTTTTTGTGTTTTTTGCTAATAAATAAGAAATAAATAGAAAATAAATTAATCAGGGGTCAAAATAGTGTTTAGACACTATATATTTGTATACCTGACCCAAAACTAGGGCTCTGTAGGTCTTAAAATAAAAGATCTCTGCGAAATCCGCCATTTTGTTTTTAATAGGTGCAAATTTCAATTATCAATAACTTGAGAACGGAGAGTCTTGGAGCTGCGAGGTTTTAAATACAACTAAGCCCGGGAGAAGGACTTTCACTTCCATTAGGTTTTGAGGAGTTTGGACAAAAATTTTTGTTTTCACTCCAGACCCCTCCAGGAAGGTTCCCGGTGAGGCGCCCTGCCTGCCAAAGAAAGTCCGAGTCTTCTACGACGAATGGTTGCCGAGTAATCGTATTTTTAAAATCGTTTTTGACAGCTCGGCGGCCATCTTTGTTTTCTTAGAACTCTCGCAGTTCCAAAACTATCGACCGTAGAAAGATACGGTTTTTTCAGTGTAGGTTGGGAGGTCGAAATCTACCTGCTCCTGGAATTTCAGGGCTTTTGGAGCCAAAAAATTTTAGGGGGCCGAAAGGCACTCGGTGAGGTAGAGGTGGTCGGGACGAACAGGGCGGACCCAAACTTGGCTGCTCTGCGACGTCTGGGACCGGAGATACGGGCGATCAAAGTTCGACTTTGACAGCTCGGCCGCCATTTTGAAAAACTTTGATCGCCTGTAGTTCTGGAACGGGGCATCGTAGAGGAGTGTGGTTTGCTCTGGGCGACTCGGCGGCCACTGCCCTACTTGAAAAAGGGGTTTTGGAGGGTTTTGGGGATTTCAAAATTTTTTATTTCAAAAAGGCTACTGGCGGGTAGGTCTCGTCGCGAACTTTAAGGTAAACCCAAACACGAGTAAAATCGGTCCGGTGGTTTGGGAGAAACGGGGGTTTTAAAATTTCCGGCGGCCATATTGGAAAAGTTTGGACCTCTGTTTCTCGGAAACCCCTTGAGCTAGCGGTGGCGTGTTTGGGTTTGCTAAAGAGGGCTTGGCGGGGGCTACCAGTTGGGCCACTCTACACAGCTCTACATAGAGGGTGTAGAGTTCTGGGACAAAATTTCTACTTTTTTAAGAAAAATATATAGGGGATTAAAATTTTTTCGTCAGAATTAGACTCGGGGAGGCTCCAAAAGGCGGGTGGAGGACTCTATAGAGATTGTTAACTCTCTATTAATTAGCTATATAATTTTATTTAGATATAAGACTTTTATACTAGAATAAGACCCAAGCCCTATTGGCTTTATTATTAATTTGAAACCTGACGCCCTATTGGCCCTTTACAGCACTATACCCTAAGTTAGATACGACGTAGCTGGCCTACAGCTAGTAAAACGGTGTAGAGTACACTACACTATTACTATAGTTGTAATTATTTTAACTAGTTTTAATAACTCGTACCAGAGCCCCTTTGGCTTATTAGCTGACAGCAAAGAGACCAAGGGTACTTATTACCCTATCAAACTGCCGTGGGACACCGATTAGACAGAAAAGTACATTACCTGTGCATTCATAACACAAGCAGCTACACATTTACATACACCACTCAACGCGATCACTACACACGCACCAACTTCAGACGTGGACAGGCAACACACATACACATACTTGACACTCACGAAACATACATTACACACCACATTACACAATCTGACAGGGTACCCTCTACATACCCTTCAGAAAACTCTATACATTAACTACGCAAGTGAGGTACCTATACATACCCCACAAGCATACACGGTAGTTAGTCAACTGAATATACCCCAATATGTTCGTATCACAGCGTACCCCCGTAAAGAACACAGAAGAAGATAGCGCACGTACTTCACCAACAAAAACTATAACAAAAAAGTCTATAGTGCGAAAAAGTCTGGAAACTTTTGAGACAAAAGCAAGCTCGTCAAAAGCAATTCAGGGCTTACCGGCAGGAAACAGTACAAACCCGCTGAGACCAACAAAGAGGCTCGAATATAGCCCTCCAAAACGAATAAAGCCAGCCGAGAGTGCCCTTGAAATGGAACCAACAAAAAAGGCAAAATCAACCCAGCCAATCGAGCATAGTCCGATGTCAGGGAAAATATACCCGGACAAAATATCCGAAGCCAGAGATATCGCCCGCAAGGCAAAAAATTCACTTGGCCTGGCGAGAAATCTCCGATCAGAGATTAAAACAGACGTTACGCAATGGATTGATAAGTTGGTCGACCTAGTAAAAAACATTGAAGGGGAAAAAGTACAAGAGGGACAAACTCTAAATGACCCATCCATCCAAAAGACCGAAATTGACATACTGAGCGAGAAAATTAAAGAACACTCGGAACTCCTCTTAAAAAATGCCGAACAGATGCAAGAGCTCAAATCTGTGTTACAGGCAAATACAGAAGCTCAGGCCAAACCATCATATGCCAGCATCGTTGCCAACTCACCTCGAATACAGCAACTAAGACCGGCGCTGCATTCTATAGTGGTGTCCTCAAACAAAGAGGACGAGACAGGTGATGAGGTCTTGGAGAGAGTCCGAAAGGCCGTGGATGCAAAGGAGGGATGGGTAAAAGTGGAGAGAGTTAGAAAGGCAAAGGATCGCAAAATCATCCTCGGTTGCCCGACGGCTGCGGACAGAGACGGAGCACGAAAGAGGCTAGAGAGGGAAAGCCTGATTGTCGAAGACGTAAAAAACAAGGACCCCATGGTCGTTCTGAAAGACGTCCTTAGCATTAACTCAGACGAGGAAGTGCTACGGGCGCTTAAAAAGCAGAATAGGGAGGTGTTTGACGGACTCGGCACGGAGGATGACCGACTCGCGGTAAAATTCAGAAAAAAGGCAAGAAACCCCCATACCAACCACATGGTCTTGTCAGTGTCTCCAAAATTGTGGGGAAGAATGACGGCGTTGGGAAACCTTCATGTGGACCTGCAAAGGGTTAGAGTAATGGACCAGTCACCGCTGGTCCAGTGCTCGCGTTGCCTCGCGTATGGTCACATAAGGAGATTCTGCACCGAGAAAGAAGACGCGTGCTGTCACTGTGGAGGGCCACACCTGAAAACACAGTGCGAAGCTTGGGCAATAAACGCAGTACCGTCGTGCAGAAATTGCTCGAAAGCAAAAATAGACCGGGTAGAGCATAACGCCTTCAGCAGCGAGTGTCCTGTCCGTAGGCGTTGGGAGTCCTTGGCCAGGTCGACAATAGCGTACTGCTAAGGGCGACATGGTGAGGGACTCTGCATATACCGTATTCCAGGCGAACCTAAGAAAAAAGAAAATAGCAACTCAAGAGCTTCTCATAGAAGCTACAAATCGTAAAGTTACGGCAGCTCTAATCCAGGAACCATACGTTGATGCGGCTCGAGTGATGAGGAGCTACCCAGGTGTGAGAATATACCAGAATAACGCGCCAGGTGAAGGCATAATCAAAGCGGCAATAGCCGTCTTTGACCCACATGTGGACGTTATACAACACCCAAAATACACCACAAACAACATCATCGTGGTGGGCCTTAAAACTGGCGCATGGGAAATCACACTGGCCTCCTTCTACCTCGAGCCGGACCAACCCATAGGTCCGTACATCAGCATGCTAAAGAGCATTGCAGCAAATCCTGGTATGGGCAAACTAATAATGGGAGGGGATGGGAACGCCTGGAATACATGGTGGAGCAGCGAGAGCACAGACTCCCGAGGAAAGGATCTGTTAGGAATGATAGACGAGATGGGCCTCCAGGTACTTAACACAGGAAACACCCCAACTTTTGATACCATCCGAGGTGGGCGCAGGTTCAAGAGTCATGTGGATGTCACATTCTGTACAGCGAATATGCTAGATCTGGTGGTGAACTGGAGAGTGGAGGAGAATTTGACCAGCTCGGACCATAACGGGATAACCTTTGGCATCAAACTCAAAAGGTCGAGGGGCATGGACATAAACAGGACTACACGCAAGTACAATACCAGGAAGGCGAAATGGGAAAAGTTCAGCGAAGAGCTGACAAACAACAAAGTCGAGAACCAAATAACTGTCGACAAAATAAATGGCATAACAACCAAGCCGCAAATCGACAAGTTAGTTGAACAACTAAACCAGGCTATCGCCAAAGCGTGTAGTAGAGCCATCCCTGAAAAGACTAAATGCCAGAGGTTGTCCGTACCGTGGTGGAATGAAGAGTTGGCCAAATTAAAGCAGGAGGTCACCACCAAGAGGCGACGCATCAGATGTGCTGCACTGATCCGCAGGGCGAGTGTTGTGGATGAGTACCTGGAGAGCAAGGAAAAATACGAGCTGGCAATCAAAAAGGCACAGGTAGCGTCGTGGAAGGAGTTCTGCCAAAAACAGGATAGAGAGGGAATGTGGGAGGGCATTTACAGAGTTATTGGGCGAACCGCGGGTAGAGCTGAGGACGTACCCCTGGAAGTGAATGGTGTGGCTCTCAACGAGGAAGACTCAGTCCGGCTGCTAGCGGAGACATTCTATCCGGAGGACCTGGAGAGGGAAGACACTCCAGAACAAAATGAGGTGAGGAGGAACGCGGGGGTGGTGGCAAGGGGGCAGTGCGGGGAACTGCGGGACCCCCCTTTCACCCTCTTCGAGCTTGAGACAGCGGTTCGGTCTTTCAACCCAAAGAAAGCGCCAGGAGCCGATGGATTTACAGCGGACATTTGCAGCCACGCCATCACAAATGAACCTGAATTGTTCCTTTGCTTGACAAACAAATGCCTTGCGCTACAGTACTTTCCCAAGAACTGGAAAGAGGCAACTGTAGTAGCATTACGAAAACCAGGGAAGGATAGCTATGCGAAACCCAAATCCTATAGACCAATAGGCCTTCTCCCAGTGTTGGGAAAGATTCTGGAAAAGATGCTAATGACAAGATTGCGGCACCATCTTCACCCCAGAATCAGTGCAAAACAATACGGGTTCATGCCACAGAGGAGCTGCGAGGACGCCCTCTATACCCTTATCCAATACATCAGGATGAAACTGGATCAGAAGAAGATAGTGACACTAGTATCCCTGGATATAGAGGGCGCTTTCGATAGCGCCTGGTGGCCCGCAATCAAGATGCGACTCGTAGAGGAGAAGTGTCCGGAAGGGATTAGAATGATGGTAAATAGCTATCTGGACGATAGATGGGTACACGTCAGGTACGCCGGCAAGGAACATTCAATTAGAACGAGAAAGGGATGCGTCCAGGGCTCTATCGGCGGACCGATACTCTGGAATTTGCTCTTAGATCCATTACTAAAAAGCCTTGAGACAAGGGGCGAATATGCACAAGCTTTTGCGGACGACGTCGTCCTAGTTTTCCACGGTGACACGGGAGGGGAAATCGAAAGAGATGCCAATGCTGCCCTCGAACATGTCAAGTCGTGGGGTGACAGAAACAAATTGAAATTCGCACCGCAAAAAACGAATGCAATGGTCATTACCAAGAAATTAGTGTACGACACACCACGGCTTGCCATGGGCGGGGTCGACATTGGCATGTCCAACGAAATAAAAATACTCGGCCTTACGATAGACCGGAAACTTACTTTCAACGCACATGTGGAAAACGTGTGCAAAAAGGTAACGAACCTCCACAAACAGCTAACTAGGGCAGCAAAGGTGAGCTGGGGATTACATCCTGAAATAGTACACACCATATACACAGCAACAGTGGAACCAATAGTTCTGTACGCGGCCAGCGCATGGGCACCCGCGGTTGGGAAGCTGGGCATCCGGAAGAGGCTTAACTTCATACAACGCGGTTTTGCACAAAAAATCTGCAAGGCATATCGCACGGTCTCCCTCAACTCGGCATTACTGTTGGCAGGTATACTCCCCCTTGATCTTCGGGTCAAGGAGGCAGCACTTTTGTATCGAATTAAGAGAGGGGAACCAATGCCGGAACTGGCGGGGAGGGAGACCGAGCGAATGCTTTCCGTCGCGAACAACCCTCACCCTGCAGAACATATACGCCTGCAGTTCATTAGCCTGGGAAATAGGGAACTTTTCGAGCAAAACAGTCAATTTGACGTAAAAATTTTCACCGACGGCAGCAAGATTGAGGGTAGGGTCGGGGCCGCACTTTCCTTGTGGAAAGATGGGGTCGAGACAACTGCCCGCAAACTTAGTCTGCCGTCATATTGCACCGTGTACCAGGCGGAACTGCTGGCAATATGCGACGCAACGAGGACGATTTGTAAACAAAAAGCGACAACCTTTGGGGTGTACAGCGACTCAACCGCGGCACTCCAGACGATCACAAATCCCAGTTGTCTCCATCCCCTCGCTGTAGAAGCCCGTAAAAATATCAGAAATTGTATTCTGGCAGGCAAACATATAGTTTTGTTCTGGATTAAGGCACACGTGGGGATGGAGGGAAATGAGAGAGCTGATGAACTGGCAAAAGAGGCAGCTTTGCGGTCGAGGAGGTCGCCGGACTACGACTTGTGTCCGGTCTCATTCGTCAAGCGCAGTATACGTACTGATACGCTTGCCGAGTGGGGCCGCCGGTACGAGTCCGGCGACACCGCCTCGATCACAAAGCTCTTCTTCCCGGGCGCGGTGGATGCGTACAGGATTGTTAGGAAATTCACCCCAGACAAATTCACCACACAGGTACTGACGGGGCACGGTGGGTTCTCAGAGTACTTGACCCGATTCAAGTGCAAGGAGAACCCATCGTGTACCTGCGACCCGCAAGTGGAGGAGACCATCCCTCACCTGCTGGTGGACTGCCCGGAGTTCTCAAGGCAAAGATTCAATTTAGAACAGGAAATAGATTTGGCAGTAACAAAAGAAAATTTAAAAACTATAATGATCGGCAAACGTAGAGACAGATTTTTAAGATATTGTACGGAAATATGTAAAGTAGTAAACCTAAGAAATAAAGTAGACTAAGTGAAATTACAATAACATAATAATATAATTATGTTACCATGTACAACAACAATAAGTAAAAATATTTAAATGTAAACGTACTAGAAACTTAAGA
>CAOLNX010000031.1:85000-95000 GCA_948477245.1 Thumatha senex | reverse complement strand
CTAACCTAACCTAACCTAACCTAACCTAACCTAACCTAACCTAACCTAACCTAACCTAACCTAACCTAACCTAACCTAACCTAACCTAACCTAACCTAACCTAACCTAACCTAACCTAACCTAACCTAACCTAACCTAACCTAACCTAACCTAACCTAACCTAACCTAACCTAACCTAACCTAACCTAACCTAACCTAACCTAACCTAACCTAACCTAACCTAACCTAACCTAACCTAACCTAACCTAACCTAACCTAACCTAACCTAACCTAACCTAACCTAACCTAACCTAACCTAACCTAACCTAACCTAACCTAACCTAACCTAACCTAACCTAACCTAACCTAACCTAACCTAACCTAACCTAACCTAACCTAACCTAACCTAACCTAACCTAACCTAACCTAACCTAACCTAACCTAACCTAACCTAACCTAACCTAACCTAACCTAACCTAACCTAACCTAACCTAACCTAACCTAACCTAACCTAACCTAACCTAACCTAACCTAACCTAACCTAACCTAACCTAACCTAACCTAACCTAACCTAACCTAACCTAACCTAACCTAACCTAACCTAACCTAACCTAACCTAACCTAACCTAACCTAACCTAACCTAACCTAACCTAACCTAACCTAACCTAACCTAACCTAACCTAACCTAACCTAACCTAACCTAACCTAACCTAACCTAACCTAACCTAACCTAACCTAACCTAACCTAACCTAACCTAACCTAACCTAACCTAACCTAACCTAACCTAACCTAACCTAACCTAACCTAACCTAACCTAACCTAACCTAACCTAACCTAACCTAACCTAACCTAACCTAACCTAACCTAACCTAACCTAACCTAACCTAACCTAACCTAACCTAACCTAACCTAACCTAACCTAACCTAACCTAACCTAACCTAACCTAACCTAACCTAACCTAACCTAACCTAACCTAACCTAACCTAACCTAACCTAACCTAACCTAACCTAACCTAACCTAACCTAACCTAACCTAACCTAACCTAACCTAACCTAACCTAACCTAACCTAACCTAACCTAACCTAACCTAACCTAACCTAACCTAACCTAACCTAACCTAACCTAACCTAACCTAACCTAACCTAACCTAACCTAACCTAACCTAACCTAACCTAACCTAACCTAACCTAACCTAACCTAACCTAACCTAACCTAACCTAACCTAACCTAACCTAACCTAACCTAACCTAACCTAACCTAACCTAACCTAACCTAACCTAACCTAACCTAACCTAACCTAACCTAACCTAACCTAACCTAACCTAACCTAACCTAACCTAACCTAACCTAACCTAACCTAACCTAACCTAACCTAACCTAACCTAACCTAACCTAACCTAACCTAACCTAACCTAACCTAACCTAACCTAACCTAACCTAACCTAACCTAACCTAACCTAACCTAACCTAACCTAACCTAACCTAACCTAACCTAACCTAACCTAACCTAACCTAACCTAACCTAACCTAACCTAACCTAACCTAACCTAACCTAACCTAACCTAACCTAACCTAACCTAACCTAACCTAACCTAACCTAACCTAACCTAACCTAACCTAACCTAACCTAACCTAACCTAACCTAACCTAACCTAACCTAACCTAACCTAACCTAACCTAACCTAACCTAACCTAACCTAACCTAACCTAACCTAACCTAACCTAACCTAACCTAACCTAACCTAACCTAACCTAACCTAACCTAACCTAACCTAACCTAACCTAACCTAACCTAACCTAACCTAACCTAACCTAACCTAACCTAACCTAACCTAACCTAACCTAACCTAACCTAACCTAACCTAACCTAACCTAACCTAACCTAACCTAACCTAACCTAACCTAACCTAACCTAACCTAACCTAACCTAACCTAACCTAACCTAACCTAACCTAACCTAACCTAACCTAACCTAACCTAACCTAACCTAACCTAACCTAACCTAACCTAACCTAACCTAACCTAACCTAACCTAACCTAACCTAACCTAACCTAACCTAACCTAACCTAACCTAACCTAACCTAACCTAACCTAACCTAACCTAACCTAACCTAACCTAACCTAACCTAACCTAACCTAACCTAACCTAACCTAACCTAACCTAACCTAACCTAACCTAACCTAACCTAACCTAACCTAACCTAACCTAACCTAACCTAACCTAACCTAACCTAACCTAACCTAACCTAACCTAACCTAACCTAACCTAACCTAACCTAACCTAACCTAACCTAACCTAACCTAACCTAACCTAACCTAACCTAACCTAACCTAACCTAACCTAACCTAACCTAACCTAACCTAACCTAACCTAACCTAACCTAACCTAACCTAACCTAACCTAACCTAACCTAACCTAACCTAACCTAACCTAACCTAACCTAACCTAACCTAACCTAACCTAACCTAACCTAACCTAACCTAACCTAACCTAACCTAACCTAACCTAACCTAACCTAACCTAACCTAACCTAACCTAACCTAACCTAACCTAACCTAACCTAACCTAACCTAACCTAACCTAACCTAACCTAACCTAACCTAACCTAACCTAACCTAACCTAACCTAACCTAACCTAACCTAACCTAACCTAACCTAACCTAACCTAACCTAACCTAACCTAACCTAACCTAACCTAACCTAACCTAACCTAACCTAACCTAACCTAACCTAACCTAACCTAACCTAACCTAACCTAACCTAACCTAACCTAACCTAACCTAACCTAACCTAACCTAACCTAACCTAACCTAACCTAACCTAACCTAACCTAACCTAACCTAACCTAACCTAACCTAACCTAACCTAACCTAACCTAACCTAACCTAACCTAACCTAACCTAACCTAACCTAACCTAACCTAACCTAACCTAACCTAACCTAACCTAACCTAACCTAACCTAACCTAACCTAACCTAACCTAACCTAACCTAACCTAACCTAACCTAACCTAACCTAACCTAACCTAACCTAACCTAACCTAACCTAACCTAACCTAACCTAACCTAACCTAACCTAACCTAACCTAACCTAACCTAACCTAACCTAACCTAACCTAACCTAACCTAACCTAACCTAACCTAACCTAACCTAACCTAACCTAACCTAACCTAACCTAACCTAACCTAACCTAACCTAACCTAACCTAACCTAACCTAACCTAACCTAACCTAACCTAACCTAACCTAACCTAACCTAACCTAACCTAACCTAACCTAACCTAACCTAACCTAACCTAACCTAACCTAACCTAACCTAACCTAACCTAACCTAACCTAACCTAACCTAACCTAACCTAACCTAACCTAACCTAACCTAACCTAACCTAACCTAACCTAACCTAACCTAACCTAACCTAACCTAACCTAACCTA
Source organism: Thumatha senex (assembly GCA_948477245.1). Classification (NCBI taxonomy): domain Eukaryota; kingdom Metazoa; phylum Arthropoda; class Insecta; order Lepidoptera; family Erebidae; genus Thumatha; species Thumatha senex. The sequence goes on along the minus strand of CAOLNX010000031.1, from coordinate 91,582 downwards.
ACCTAACCTAACCTAACCTAACCTAACCTAACCTAACCTAACCTAACCTAACCTAACCTAACCTAACCTAACCTAACCTAACCTAACCTAACCTAACCTAACCTAACCTAACCTAACCTAACCTAACCTAACCTAACCTAACCTAACCTAACCTAACCTAACCTAACCTAACCTAACCTAACCTAACCTAACCTAACCTAACCTAACCTAACCTAACCTAACCTAACCTAACCTAACCTAACCTAACCTAACCTAACCTAACCTAACCTAACCTAACCTAACCTAACCTAACCTAACCTAACCTAACCTAACCTAACCTAACCTAACCTAACCTAACCTAACCTAACCTAACCTAACCTAACCTAACCTAACCTAACCTAACCTAACCTAACCTAACCTAACCTAACCTAACCTAACCTAACCTAACCTAACCTAACCTAACCTAACCTAACCTAACCTAACCTAACCTAACCTAACCTAACCTAACCTAACCTAACCTAACCTAACCTAACCTAACCTAACCTAACCTAACCTAACCTAACCTAACCTAACCTAACCTAACCTAACCTAACCTAACCTAACCTAACCTAACCTAACCTAACCTAACCTAACCTAACCTAACCTAACCTAACCTAACCTAACCTAACCTAACCTAACCTAACCTAACCTAACCTAACCTAACCTAACCTAACCTAACCTAACCTAACCTAACCTAACCTAACCTAACCTAACCTAACCTAACCTAACCTAACCTAACCTAACCTAACCTAACCTAACCTAACCTAACCTAACCTAACCTAACCTAACCTAACCTAACCTAACCTAACCTAACCTAACCTAACCTAACCTAACCTAACCTAACCTAACCTAACCTAACCTAACCTAACCTAACCTAACCTAACCTAACCTAACCTAACCTAACCTAACCTAACCTAACCTAACCTAACCTAACCTAACCTAACCTAACCTAACCTAACCTAACCTAACCTAACCTAACCTAACCTAACCTAACCTAACCTAACCTAACCTAACCTAACCTAACCTAACCTAACCTAACCTAACCTAACCTAACCTAACCTAACCTAACCTAACCTAACCTAACCTAACCTAACCTAACCTAACCTAACCTAACCTAACCTAACCTAACCTAACCTAACCTAACCTAACCTAACCTAACCTAACCTAACCTAACCTAACCTAACCTAACCTAACCTAACCTAACCTAACCTAACCTAACCTAACCTAACCTAACCTAACCTAACCTAACCTAACCTAACCTAACCTAACCTAACCTAACCTAACCTAACCTAACCTAACCTAACCTAACCTAACCTAACCTAACCTAACCTAACCTAACCTAACCTAACCTAACCTAACCTAACCTAACCTAACCTAACCTAACCTAACCTAACCTAACCTAACCTAACCTAACCTAACCTAACCTAACCTAACCTAACCTAACCTAACCTAACCTAACCTAACCTAACCTAACCTAACCTAACCTAACCTAACCTAACCTAACCTAACCTAACCTAACCTAACCTAACCTAACCTAACCTAACCTAACCTAACCTAACCTAACCTAACCTAACCTAACCTAACCTAACCTAACCTAACCTAACCTAACCTAACCTAACCTAACCTAACCTAACCTAACCTAACCTAACCTAACCTAACCTAACCTAACCTAACCTAACCTAACCTAACCTAACCTAACCTAACCTAACCTAACCTAACCTAACCTAACCTAACCTAACCTAACCTAACCTAACCTAACCTAACCTAACCTAACCTAACCTAACCTAACCTAACCTAACCTAACCTAACCTAACCTAACCTAACCTAACCTAACCTAACCTAACCTAACCTAACCTAACCTAACCTAACCTAACCTAACCTAACCTAACCTAACCTAACCTAACCTAACCTAACCTAACCTAACCTAACCTAACCTAACCTAACCTAACCTAACCTAACCTAACCTAACCTAACCTAACCTAACCTAACCTAACCTAACCTAACCTAACCTAACCTAACCTAACCTAACCTAACCTAACCTAACCTAACCTAACCTAACCTAACCTAACCTAACCTAACCTAACCTAACCTAACCTAACCTAACCTAACCTAACCTAACCTAACCTAACCTAACCTAACCTAACCTAACCTAACCTAACCTAACCTAACCTAACCTAACCTAACCTAACCTAACCTAACCTAACCTAACCTAACCTAACCTAACCTAACCTAACCTAACCTAACCTAACCTAACCTAACCTAACCTAACCTAACCTAACCTAACCTAACCTAACCTAACCTAACCTAACCTAACCTAACCTAACCTAACCTAACCTAACCTAACCTAACCTAACCTAACCTAACCTAACCTAACCTAACCTAACCTAACCTAACCTAACCTAACCTAACCTAACCTAACCTAACCTAACCTAACCTAACCTAACCTAACCTAACCTAACCTAACCTAACCTAACCTAACCTAACCTAACCTAACCTAACCTAACCTAACCTAACCTAACCTAACCTAACCTAACCTAACCTAACCTAACCTAACCTAACCTAACCTAACCTAACCTAACCTAACCTAACCTAACCTAACCTAACCTAACCTAACCTAACCTAACCTAACCTAACCTAACCTAACCTAACCTAACCTAACCTAACCTAACCTAACCTAACCTAACCTAACCTAACCTAACCTAACCTAACCTAACCTAACCTAACCTAACCTAACCTAACCTAACCTAACCTAACCTAACCTAACCTAACCTAACCTAACCTAACCTAACCTAACCTAACCTAACCTAACCTAACCTAACCTAACCTAACCTAACCTAACCTAACCTAACCTAACCTAACCTAACCTAACCTAACCTAACCTAACCTAACCTAACCTAACCTAACCTAACCTAACCTAACCTAACCTAACCTAACCTAACCTAACCTAACCTAACCTAACCTAACCTAACCTAACCTAACCTAACCTAACCTAACCTAACCTAACCTAACCTAACCTAACCTAACCTAACCTAACCTAACCTAACCTAACCTAACCTAACCTAACCTAACCTAACCTAACCTAACCTAACCTAACCTAACCTAACCTAACCTAACCTAACCTAACCTAACCTAACCTAACCTAACCTAACCTAACCTAACCTAACCTAACCTAACCTAACCTAACCTAACCTAACCTAACCTAACCTAACCTAACCTAACCTAACCTAACCTAACCTAACCTAACCTAACCTAACCTAACCTAACCTAACCTAACCTAACCTAACCTAACCTAACCTAACCTAACCTAACCTAACCTAACCTAACCTAACCTAACCTAACCTAACCTAACCTAACCTAACCTAACCTAACCTAACCTAACCTAACCTAACCTAACCTAACCTAACCTAACCTAACCTAACCTAACCTAACCTAACCTAACCTAACCTAACCTAACCTAACCTAACCTAACCTAACCTAACCTAACCTAACCTAACCTAACCTAACCTAACCTAACCTAACCTAACCTAACCTAACCTAACCTAACCTAACCTAACCTAACCTAACCTAACCTAACCTAACCTAACCTAACCTAACCTAACCTAACCTAACCTAACCTAACCTAACCTAACCTAACCTAACCTAACCTAACCTAACCTAACCTAACCTAACCTAACCTAACCTAACCTAACCTAACCTAACCTAACCTAACCTAACCTAACCTAACCTAACCTAACCTAACCTAACCTAACCTAACCTAACCTAACCTAACCTAACCTAACCTAACCTAACCTAACCTAACCTAACCTAACCTAACCTAACCTAACCTAACCTAACCTAACCTAACCTAACCTAACCTAACCTAACCTAACCTAACCTAACCTAACCTAACCTAACCTAACCTAACCTAACCTAACCTAACCTAACCTAACCTAACCTAACCTAACCTAACCTAACCTAACCTAACCTAACCTAACCTAACCTAACCTAACCTAACCTAACCTAACCTAACCTAACCTAACCTAACCTAACCTAACCTAACCTAACCTCAACCTAACCTAACCTAACCTAACCTAACCTAACCTAACCTAACCTAACCTAACCTAACCTAACCTAACCTAACCTAACCTAACCTAACCTAACCTAACCTAACCTACCTAACCTAACCTAACCTAACCTAACCTAACCTAACCTAACCTAACCTAACCTAACCTAACCTAACCTAACCTAACCTAACCTAACCTAACCTAACCTAACCTAACCTAACCTAACCTAACCTAACCTAACCTAACCTAACCTAACCTAACCTAACCTAACCTAACCTAACCTAACCTAACCTAACCTAACCTAACCTAACCTAACCTAACCTAACCTAACCTAACCTAACCTAACCTAACCTAACCTAACCTAACCTAACCTAACCTAACCTAACCTAACCTAACCTAACCTAACCTAACCTAACCTAACCTAACCTAACCTAACCTAACCTAACCTAACCTAACCTAACCTAACCTAACCTAACCTAACCTAACCTAACCTAACCTAACCTAACCTAACCTAACCTAACCTAACCTAACCTAACCTAACCTAACCTAACCTAACCTAACCTAACCTAACCTAACCTAACCTAACCTAACCTAACCTAACCTAACCTAACCTAACCTAACCTAACCTAACCTAACCTAACCTAACCTAACCTAACCTAACCTAACCTAACCTAACCTAACCTAACCTAACCTAACCTAACCTAACCTAACCTAACCTAACCTAACCTAACCTAACCTAACCTAACCTAACCTAACCTAACCTAACCTAACCTAACCTAACCTAACCTAACCTAACCTAACCTAACCTAACCTAACCTAACCTAACCTAACCTAACCTAACCTAACCTAACCTAACCTAACCTAACCTAACCTAACCTAACCTAACCTAACCTAACCTAACCTAACCTAACCTAACCTAACCTAACCTAACCTAACCTAACCTAACCTAACCTAACCTAACCTAACCTAACCTAACCTAACCTAACCTAACCTAACCTAACCTAACCTAACCTAACCTAACCTAACCTAACCTAACCTAACCTAACCTAACCTAACCTAACCTAACCTAACCTAACCTAACCTAACCTAACCTAACCTAACCTAACCTAACCTAACCTAACCTAACCTAACCTAACCTAACCTAACCTAACCTAACCTAACCTAACCTAACCTAACCTAACCTAACCTAACCTAACCTAACCTAACCTAACCTAACCTAACCTAACCTAACCTAACCTAACCTAACCTAACCTAACCTAACCTAACCTAACCTAACCTAACCTAACCTAACCTAACCTAACCTAACCTAACCTAACCTAACCTAACCTAACCTAACCTAACCTAACCTAACCTAACCTAACCTAACCTAACCTAACCTAACCTAACCTAACCTAACCTAACCTAACCTAACCTAACCTAACCTAACCTAACCTAACCTAACCTAACCTAACCTAACCTAACCTAACCTAACCTAACCTAACCTAACCTAACCTAACCTAACCTAACCTAACCTAACCTAACCTAACCTAACCTAACCTAACCTAACCTAACCTAACCTAACCTAACCTAACCTAACCTAACCTAACCTAACCTAACCTAACCTAACCTAACCTAACCTAACCTAACCTAACCTAACCTAACCTAACCTAACCTAACCTAACCTAACCTAACCTAACCTAACCTAACCTAACCTAACCTAACCTAACCTAACCTAACCTAACCTAACCTAACCTAACCTAACCTAACCTAACCTAACCTAACCTAACCTAACCTAACCTAACCTAACCTAACCTAACCTAACCTAACCTAACCTAACCTAACCTAACCTAACCTAACCTAACCTAACCTAACCTAACCTAACCTAACCTAACCTAACCTAACCTAACCTAACCTAACCTAACCTAACCTAACCTAACCTAACCTAACCTAACCTAACCTAACCTAACCTAACCTAACCTAACCTAACCTAACCTAACCTAACCTAACCTAACCTAACCTAACCTAACCTAACCTAACCTAACCTAACCTAACCTAACCTAACCTAACCTAACCTAACCTAACCTAACCTAACCTAACCTAACCTAACCTAACCTAACCTAACCTAACCTAACCTAACCTAACCTAACCTAACCTAACCTAACCTAACCTAACCTAACCTAACCTAACCTAACCTAACCTAACCTAACCTAACCTAACCTAACCTAACCTAACCTAACCTAACCTAACCTAACCTAACCTAACCTAACCTAACCTAACCTAACCTAACCTAACCTAACCTAACCTAACCTAACCTAACCTAACCTAACCTAACCTAACCTAACCTAACCTAACCTAACCTAACCTAACCTAACCTAACCTAACCTAACCTAACCTAACCTAACCTAACCTAACCTAACCTAACCTAACCTAACCTAACCTAACCTAACCTAACCTAACCTAACCTAACCTAACCTAACCTAACCTAACCTAACCTAACCTAACCTAACCTAACCTAACCTAACCTAACCTAACCTAACCTAAC
>CAOLNX010000031.1:70000-80000 GCA_948477245.1 Thumatha senex | reverse complement strand
TAACCTAACCTAACCTAACCTAACCTAACCTAACCTAACCTAACCTAACCTAACCTAACCTAACCTAACCTAACCTAACCTAACCTAACCTAACCTAACCTAACCTAACCTAACCTAACCTAACCTAACCTAACCTAACCTAACCTAACCTAACCTAACCTAACCTAACCTAACCTAACCTAACCTAACCTAACCTAACCTAACCTAACCTAACCTAACCTAACCTAACCTAACCTAACCTAACCTAACCTAACCTAACCTAACCTAACCTAACCTAACCTAACCTAACCTAACCTAACCTAACCTAACCTAACCTAACCTAACCTAACCTAACCTAACCTAACCTAACCTAACCTAACCTAACCTAACCTAACCTAACCTAACCTAACCTAACCTAACCTAACCTAACCTAACCTAACCTAACCTAACCTAACCTAACCTAACCTAACCTAACCTAACCTAACCTAACCTAACCTAACCTAACCTAACCTAACCTAACCTAACCTAACCTAACCTAACCTAACCTAACCTAACCTAACCTAACCTAACCTAACCTAACCTAACCTAACCTAACCTAACCTAACCTAACCTAACCTAACCTAACCTAACCTAACCTAACCTAACCTAACCTAACCTAACCTAACCTAACCTAACCTAACCTAACCTAACCTAACCTAACCTAACCTAACCTAACCTAACCTAACCTAACCTAACCTAACCTAACCTAACCTAACCTAACCTAACCTAACCTAACCTAACCTAACCTAACCTAACCTAACCTAACCTAACCTAACCTAACCTAACCTAACCTAACCTAACCTAACCTAACCTAACCTAACCTAACCTAACCTAACCTAACCTAACCTAACCTAACCTAACCTAACCTAACCTAACCTAACCTAACCTAACCTAACCTAACCTAACCTAACCTAACCTAACCTAACCTAACCTAACCTAACCTAACCTAACCTAACCTAACCTAACCTAACCTAACCTAACCTAACCTAACCTAACCTAACCTAACCTAACCTAACCTAACCTAACCTAACCTAACCTAACCTAACCTAACCTAACCTAACCTAACCTAACCTAACCTAACCTAACCTAACCTAACCTAACCTAACCTAACCTAACCTAACCTAACCTAACCTAACCTAACCTAACCTAACCTAACCTAACCTAACCTAACCTAACCTAACCTAACCTAACCTAACCTAACCTAACCTAACCTAACCTAACCTAACCTAACCTAACCTAACCTAACCTAACCTAACCTAACCTAACCTAACCTAACCTAACCTAACCTAACCTAACCTAACCTAACCTAACCTAACCTAACCTAACCTAACCTAACCTAACCTAACCTAACCTAACCTAACCTAACCTAACCTAACCTAACCTAACCTAACCTAACCTAACCTAACCTAACCTAACCTAACCTAACCTAACCTAACCTAACCTAACCTAACCTAACCTAACCTAACCTAACCTAACCTAACCTAACCTAACCTAACCTAACCTAACCTAACCTAACCTAACCTAACCTAACCTAACCTAACCTAACCTAACCTAACCTAACCTAACCTAACCTAACCTAACCTAACCTAACCTAACCTAACCTAACCTAACCTAACCTAACCTAACCTAACCTAACCTAACCTAACCTAACCTAACCTAACCTAACCTAACCTAACCTAACCTAACCTAACCTAACCTAACCTAACCTAACCTAACCTAACCTAACCTAACCTAACCTAACCTAACCTAACCTAACCTAACCTAACCTAACCTAACCTAACCTAACCTAACCTAACCTAACCTAACCTAACCTAACCTAACCTAACCTAACCTAACCTAACCTAACCTAACCTAACCTAACCTAACCTAACCTAACCTAACCTAACCTAACCTAACCTAACCTAACCTAACCTAACCTAACCTAACCTAACCTAACCTAACCTAACCTAACCTAACCTAACCTAACCTAACCTAACCTAACCTAACCTAACCTAACCTAACCTAACCTAACCTAACCTAACCTAACCTAACCTAACCTAACCTAACCTAACCTAACCTAACCTAACCTAACCTAACCTAACCTAACCTAACCTAACCAGTATCACTTGACCCTCTGAGCGAACCACCACGATTTCGTACCGCTCCGACCTTTAAAAATTCAAAAAAGTGGGTTTTTCGCGACCGATTACAAAGTGCGATACATCATCATTTGCGTCTCGCCGCGCCGCACACGCTGGCAATTCGATCTCCGGTCGCGCAAATTCGCAGTGAAAGTTATTCGCGAAAAACAGTGAATTTTGGGGGTTAAGTGTATGTGAAAACCACACTAAAAGACCAATAAATCAGTGGAAAGTGAAGCGATTTTCGCGAAAAAAGTGTCTGTGTGTGGGCTTCATAGGCCCCCACCACCTGGCAGCTTCGGCTTTCCCGGAAAACTGTTAGTTTTCCCGGTAGAGAGCCGAAAAGGGTTTTCCGACCACGTGCTTTTCTGCACGAGGTACGACAAGGAGTCACCACAGCCACTTCAAAATTGGGAAGATTATAGAAGGTACCAAGCTCTGCATATTTCCGAAAAAATTTGATTTTTAAAACCAGTGGTTTTTAATTATTTTTAATTAGAAGTTATAAACTTTGCACCAATATAACTTCCAAACAAAGGGAAAATTCAAAGTTCGGCAATTGCTATTTTTTGCGCGCTCATTAGCAGAACAAGTAGAAAATAAAAGAAAAATTTTTGGACATTTTTTGTGGACATTGTAATTAAAAAACGGAAATTTTTTGTATTTTTAAAAAATTGTTTAGCCGAAATTGAGAAGAAATTTATTTTAGTTAAGTTTTGTATAGACCTTAAGTTTACCTATTTTTTAACATTTTTTGTGTATTTTTAGCACTTACCACTGCCGAGCTATCGATTTTTTTGTGTTTTTTGGTAATAAATCCAAAATTAATAGTAAATAAATAATTTTTAAGGTAGAATCGGTCTCAGAGACCCTCAATTAATATCTTGAGACCCAAAGTTGGATCTTGTAGCCCTTAAAATAAAAGTTTTGAAAAATTACGCCATTTTGTTTTAGGTTTTTAAAATTTTCATAAATCGATAGCTCGACAACGGGAAGGCTTAGAGCTTCGGGGTTTTGGGTGAAAATAGGTTCGGGCAAAGGACTTTCGCCTGAAACAGGTTTGGAGGCGATTGGAGGAAAATTTTTATTTTGACTCCAGACCCCTCCAAAAGGGTTCCCGGGGAGGCGTCAAGCCAACTAAAGAAAGTCCGAACATTCTAGGACAAGTGGTTGCCGAGATATCGTGGATTGAAGTTCGGTTTTGACAGCTCGGCGGCCATCTTGGGAAACTTCAAAACCCCATAGCTCCGCAACCAATAGACATATTAAGTTGTAGTTTTCGACTTAGATAATAAGGAGTAATATTCTGCCCGCCTCCTGAAATTCAGGAGATTTGGAACCAAAAAATTTTGGGGGGCCGAAAGGCACTCGGTGAGGTAGAGGGGGTCGAGACGACCAGAGTAAACCCAAATTTGGCTGGTCTGCGACGTCTGGGACCGGAGATACAGACGATCAAAGTTCGACTTTGACAGCTCGGCCGCCATCTTGAAAAACTTTGATCGTCTGTAGTCTTGGAACGGGGCGTCGTAGAGGAGTGTGGTTTGCTCTGCGCGGCTCGGCGGCCACTGCCCCATCCGGGAAAAGGGTTTTGGAGGGTTTTGGGGTTTTTAAAATTTTTTGTTTCAAAAAGGCTGCCGGCGGGTAGGTCTCGTCACGGACTTGGAGATAACCCCAAACACGAGTAAAATCGGCCCAGTGGTTCGTGAGAAACAGAGATTTTGAAAATTTCGGCGGCCATTTTGAAAAAGTTTGAAGCTCTGTTTCTCAGGAACCCCTTGGACTAGCGTTGGCGTGTTTGGGTTTGTTGAAAAGGGCTTGGCGGGGGCTGCCTGTTGGGCCACTCTACACGGCTCTACATTGAACGTGTAGAGTTTTGGGACCAAATTATTACTGTTTCGGTTAAAATTATACTAGGGAATTGGTTCTTTTGGCAAAAATATAGTCGAGGAAGGCTACAAAAGCGGGCAGAGTGACGAACATCAAATACTAGTAATATAAGACAAGGGAAAAACCCCTAATTAGTAATTAGTTATTTTAAAACTCCTTATTGTATACACTATTTTTAAGACAAGGCTTATTGGCCTGATTTTAGAATAAAGACGTAGCTGGCCTACAGCTAGGAACTAGTTATAAGGAAACGATAGCTCTAGATAGAGCAAAATCTGTCTCTCTGTTACAAAAACTTTCTTATTCTGATTAAATAAAACTGCTGAACAGAGGACGATAGAGTACCTGTGCATGCACGACACACAATCAGTTACACCTACACATACATTACCCAACACGCTCATACACACACACATCTCTCAGTCGTGGACAAACAATACAAACATACACATACTGACACTCGCGAAACATACATTACACACCACATTACACAACCTGACAGGGTACCCTTTACATACCCTTCAGAAAACTCCAAACTCTATACATAATTACGCAAGTGAGGTACCTATACATACCCCACAAACATACACGGTAGTTAGTCAACTGAGTATACCCCAAAATGTTTGTCTCACAGCGTACCCCCGTAAAGAACACAGAAGAAGATGGTGCACGTATATCGCCAACAAAAACAATAACGAAAAAATCAATAGTGCGAAAAAGTCTGGAAACTTTTGAAACAAAAGCAAGCTCGTCAAAGGCATTACAGGGCTTACCAGCAGGAAACAGTGCAAACCCGTTGAGACCAACAAAGAGGCTCGAATACAGCCCTCCAAAACGCACGAAGCTGGTAGAAGGCGCCCTCGAAATGGAACCTACAAAAAAGGCAAAATCAACCCAGCCAATCGAGCACAGTCCGATCTCAGGAAAAACATACCCGGACAAATTATCAGAAGCCAGAGATATTGCTCGGAAAGCAAAAAATTCACTTGGCTTGGCTAGAAATCTTCGATCAGAAATTAAAGCAGATGTCACTCAATGGATCGACAAGCTGGTTGACCTGATAAAAAACATCGAAGGGGAAAAGGAACAAGAGGGACAAATTCGGAATGATCCATCCACCCAAAGAACTGAAATAGACATCCTGAACGAAAAGATTAAAGAGCACTCGGAACTCCTCTTAAAAAATGCTGAACAGATGCAAGAGCTCAAATCTGTATTACAGGCAAACACAGAAGCTCAGGCAAAACCATCCTATGCCAGCATCGTCGCCAACTCACCTCGAATACAGCAACAAAGACCGGCGCTGCATTCTATAGTGGTGTCCTCAAACAAAGAGGATGAGACAGGTGATGAGGTCCTGGAGAGAGTCCGAAAGGCAGTGGACGCAAAGGAGGGATGGGTAAAGGTAGAGAGAGTAAGAAAAGCGAAGGACCGTAAAATTATCCTCGGTTGCCCGACGGCTGCGGACAGAGACGGAGCACGAAAGAGGCTGGAGAGGGAAAGCCTAATTGTCGAAGAGGTAAAAAACAAGGACCCCATGGTTGTTCTGAGAGACGTCCTTAGCATAAACTCAGATGAGGAAGTGCTACGGGCGCTTAAAAAGCAGAATAGGGAGGTGTTTGACGGACTCGGCGCGGAGGATGACCGTCTCGCGGTAAAATTTAGAAAAAAGGCAAGAAATCCCCATACCAACCACATGGTCTTGTCAGTGTCTCCAAAATTGTGGGGAAGAATGACGGCGTTAGGAAACCTTCATGTAGATCTGCAAAGGGTTAGAGTAATGGACCAGTCACCGCTGGTCCAGTGCTCGCGTTGCCTCGCGTATGGTCACATAAGGAGATTCTGCACTGAAAAAGAAGACGTGTGCTGTCACTGTGGAGGGCCACACCTGAAAACACAGTGCGAAGCATGGGCAATAAACGCAGTACCGTCGTGCAGAAATTGCTTAAAAGCAAAAATAGAACGGGTAGAGCATAATGCCTTCAGCAGCGAGTGTCCTGTCCGTAGGCGTTGGGAGTCCTTGGCCAGGTCGACAATAGCGTATTGCTAAGGGCGACATGGTGAGGGACTCTGCATATACCGTATTCCAGGCGAACCTAAGAAAAAAGAAAATAGCTACTCAAGAGCTTCTCATAGAAGCTACAAATCGTAAAGTTACGGCAGCTCTAATCCAGGAACCATATGTTGATGCGACTCGAGTGATGAGGAGTTACCCAGGTGTGAGAATATACCAGAATAACGCACCAGGTGAAGGCATAATCAAAGCGGCAATAGCCGTCTTTGACCCACATGTGGATGTTATACAACACCCAAAACACACCACAAACAACATCATCGTGGTGGGTCTTAAAACTGGCGCATGGGAAATCACACTGGCCTCCTTCTACCTCGAGCCGGACCAACCTATAGGTCCGTACATTAGCATGCTAAAGAGCATTGCAGCAAATCCTGGTATGGGCAAACTAATAATGGGAGGGGATGGGAACGCCTGGAATACATGGTGGAGCAGCGAGAGCACAGACTCCCGAGGAAAGGATCTATTAGGAATGGTAGACGAGATGGGCCTCCAGGTACTTAACACAGGAAACACCCCAACTTTTGATACCATCCGAGGTGGGCGTAGGTTCAAGAGTCATGTGGACGTCACATTCTGTACAGCGAATATGCTAGATCTGGTGGTGAACTGGAGAGTGGAGGAGAATTTGACCAGCTCGGACCATAACGGGATAACCTTTGGCATCAAACTCAAAAGGTCGAGGGGCATGGACATTAACAGAACCACACGCAAGTACAATACCAGGAAGGCGAAATGGGAAAAGTTCAATGAAGAACTGACAAACATCAAAGTCGAGGACCAAATAACTGTCGACAAAATTAACGGCATAACAACAAAGCCGCAAATCGACGAGCTAGTTGTACAACTAAACCAGGCCATCGCCAAAGCGTGTAGCAGAGCCATCCCTGAAAAGACTAAATGCCAGAGGCTGTCCGTACCGTGGTGGAATGAAGAGTTGGCCAAATTAAAGCAGGAGGTCACCACCAAGAGGCGACGCATCAGATGTGCTGCATTGATCCGCAGGGCGAGTGTTGTGGATGAGTACCTGGAGAGCAAGGAAAAATACGAGCTGGCAATCAAAAAGGCACAGGTAGCGTCGTGGAAGGAGTTCTGCCAAAAACAGGAAAGAGAGGGAATGTGGGAGGGCATTTACAGAGTTATTGGGCGAACCGCGGGTAGAGCTGAGGACGTACCCCTGGAAGTGAATGGTGTGGCTCTCAACGAGGAAGACTCAGTTCGTCTGCTTGCGGAGACATTCTATCCGGAGGACTTGGAGAGGGAAGACACTCCAGAACAAAATGAGGTGAGGAGGAACTCGGGGATGGTGGCAGGGGGGCAGTGCGGGAAACTGCGGGACCCCCCTTTCACCCTCTTTGAGCTTGAGACAGCTGTTCGGTCTTTCAATCCAAAGAAAGCGCCAGGAGCCGATGGATTTACAGCGGACATTTGCGGCCACGCCATCACAAATGAACCTGAATTGTTCCTTTGCTTGACAAACAAATGCCTCGCGCTACAGTACTTTCCCAAGAACTGGAAAGAGGCAACTGTAGTAGCATTACGAAAACCTGGGAAGGATAGCTATGCGAAACCCAAATCCTATAGACCAATAGGCCTTCTCCCAGTGTTGGGAAAGATTCTGGAAAAGATGCTAATGACAAGATTGCGGCACCATCTTCACCCCAGAATCAGTGCAAAACAATATGGGTTCATGCCACAGAGGAGCTGCGAGGACGCCCTCTATACCCTTATCCAATACATCAGGATGAAATTGGATCAGAAGAAGATAGTGACACTAGTATCCCTGGATATAGAGGGCGCTTTCGACAGCGCCTGGTGGCCCGCAATCAAGATGCGACTCGTAGAGGAGAAGTGTCCGGAAGGGATTAGAATGATGGTAAATAGCTATCTGGACGATAGATGGGTACACGTCAGGTACGCCGGCAAGGAACATTCAATTAGAACGAGAAAGGGATGCGTCCAGGGCTCTATCGGCGGACCGATACTCTGGAATTTGCTCTTAGATCCACTACTAAAAAGCCTTGAGACGAGGGGCGAATACGCACAAGCTTTTGCGGACGACGTCGTCCTAGTTTTCCACGGTGACACGGGAGGGGACATCGAAAGACGTGCCAATGCTGCCCTCGAACATGTCAAGTCGTGGGGTGATAGAAACAAATTAAAATTTGCACCGCAAAAAACGAATGCAATGGTCATCACTAAGAAATTAGTGTACGACACACCACGACTTGCCATGGGCGGGGTCGACATTGGTATGTCCAACGAAATAAAAATACTCGGCCTCACGATCGACCGAAAGCTTACGTTTAACGCACATGTGGAAAATGTGTGCAAAAAGGTAACGAACCTCCACAAGCAGCTAACTAGGGCGGCAAAGGTGAGCTGGGGGTTACACCCTGAAATAATTCACACTATATACACAGCAACAGTGGAACCAATAGTTCTGTACGCAGCCAGCGCGTGGGCACCCGCGGTTGGGAAGCTGGGCATCCGGAAAAGGCTTAACTTCATTCAGCGTGGTTTTGCACAAAAAATCTGCAAGGCATATCGCACGGTCTCCCTCAACTCGGCATTACTGTTGGCAGGTATACTCCCCCTTGATCTCCGGGTCAAGGAGGCAGCACTTCTATATAGGATTAAGAGAGGGGAACAAATGCCGGAACTGGCGGGGAGGGAGATCGAGCGAATGCTCTCCGTCGCGAACAACCCTCACCCTGCAGAACATATACGCCTGCAGTTCATTAGCCTGGGAAATAGGGAACTTTTCGACCAAAATAGTCAATTTGACGTAAAAATTTTCACCGACGGCAGCAAGATTGAGGGTAGGGTCGGGGCCGCACTTTCCTTGTGGAAAGATGGGGTCGAGACAACTGCCCGCAAACTTAGTCTGCCGTCATATTGCACCGTGTACCAGGCGGAACTGCTGGCAATATGCGACGCAACGAGGACGATTTGTAAGCAAAAAGCGACAACCTTTGGGGTGTACAGCGACTCAACCGCGGCACTCCAGACGATCACAAATCCCAGTTGTCTCCATCCCCTCGCTGTAGAAGCCCGTAAAAATATCAGAAATTGTATTCTGGCAGGCAAACATATAGTTTTGTTCTGGATAAAGGCACACGTGGGGATGGAGGGAAATGAGAGAGCTGATGAACTGGCAAAAGAGGCAGCTTTGCGGTCGAGGAGGTCGCCGGACTACGACTTGTGTCCGGTCTCATTCGTCAAGCGCAGTATACGTACTGATACGCTTGCCGAGTGGGGCCGCCGGTACGAGTCCGGCGACACCGCCTCGATCACAAAGCTCTTCTTCCCGGGCGCGGTGGATGCGTACAGGATTGTTAGGAAATTCACCCCAGACAAATTCACCACACAGGTACTGACGGGGCACGGTGGGTTCTCAGAGTACTTGACCCGATTCAAGTGCAAGGAGAACCCATCGTGTACCTGCGACCCGCAAGTGGAGGAGACCATCCCTCACCTGCTGGTGGACTGCCCGGAGTTCTCAAGGCAAAGATTCAATTTAGAACAGGAAATAGATTTGGCAGTAACAAAACAAAATTTAAAAACTATAATGATCGGCAAACGTAGAGACAGATTTTTAAGATATTGTACGGAAATATGTAAAGTAGTAAACCTAAGAAATAAAGTAGACTAAGTGAAATTACAATAACATAATAATATAATTATGTTACCATGTACAACAACAATAAGTAAAAATATTTAAATGTAAACGTACTAGAAACTTAAGAAATTAGACATAAGTAACATAAGTTGAAAACGAACATGTAAATTTAAAGTAGTGAGCCACGAGCTATGGCAAAGATAACTGATAAAGAAATAAATTAGTAAATAGAATTGTTAGAAAACATAAGAAAACTATATTTAAGGATATGTTAGAGAA
>CAOLNX010000031.1:65000-67500 GCA_948477245.1 Thumatha senex | reverse complement strand
AACCTAACCTAACCTAACCTAACCTAACCTAACCTAACCTAACCTAACCTAACCTAACCTAACCTAACCTAACCTAACCTAACCTAACCTAACCTAACCTAACCTAACCTAACCTAACCTAACCTAACCTAACCTAACCTAACCTAACCTAACCTAACCTAACCTAACCTAACCTAACCTAACCTAACCTAACCTAACCTAACCTAACCTAACCTAACCTAACCTAACCTAACCTAACCTAACCTAACCTAACCTAACCTAACCTAACCTAACCTAACCTAACCTAACCTAACCTAACCTAACCTAACCTAACCTAACCTAACCTAACCTAACCTAACCTAACCTAACCTAACCTAACCTAACCTAACCTAACCTAACCTAACCTAACCTAACCTAACCTAACCTAACCTAACCTAACCTAACCTAACCTAACCTAACCTAACCTAACCTAACCTAACCTAACCTAACCTAACCTAACCTAACCTAACCTAACCTAACCTAACCTAACCTAACCTAACCTAACCTAACCTAACCTAACCTAACCTAACCTAACCTAACCTAACCTAACCTAACCTAACCTAACCTAACCTAACCTAACCTAACCTAACCTAACCTAACCTAACCTAACCTAACCTAACCTAACCTAACCTAACCTAACCTAACCTAACCTAACCTAACCTAACCTAACCTAACCTAACCTAACCTAACCTAACCTAACCTAACCTAACCTAACCTAACCTAACCTAACCTAACCTAACCTAACCTAACCTAACCTAACCTAACCTAACCTAACCTAACCTAACCTAACCTAACCTAACCTAACCTAACCTAACCTAACCTAACCTAACCTAACCTAACCTAACCTAACCTAACCTAACCTAACCTAACCTAACCTAACCTAACCTAACCTAACCTAACCTAACCTAACCTAACCTAACCTAACCTAACCTAACCTAACCTAACCTAACCTAACCTAACCTAACCTAACCTAACCTAACCTAACCTAACCTAACCTAACCTAACCTAACCTAACCTAACCTAACCTAACCTAACCTAACCTAACCTAACCTAACCTAACCTAACCTAACCTAACCTAACCTAACCTAACCTAACCTAACCTAACCTAACCTAACCTAACCTAACCTAACCTAACCTAACCTAACCTAACCTAACCTAACCTAACCTAACCTAACCTAACCTAACCTAACCTAACCTAACCTAACCTAACCTAACCTAACCTAACCTAACCTAACCTAACCTAACCTAACCTAACCTAACCTAACCTAACCTAACCTAACCTAACCTAACCTAACCTAACCTAACCTAACCTAACCTAACCTAACCTAACCTAACCTAACCTAACCTAACCTAACCTAACCTAACCTAACCTAACCTAACCTAACCTAACCTAACCTAACCTAACCTAACCTAACCTAACCTAACCTAACCTAACCTAACCTAACCTAACCTAACCTAACCTAACCTAACCTAACCTAACCTAACCTAACCTAACCTAACCTAACCTAACCTAACCTAACCTAACCTAACCTAACCTAACCTAACCTAACCTAACCTAACCTAACCTAACCTAACCTAACCTAACCTAACCTAACCTAACCTAACCTAACCTAACCTAACCTAACCTAACCTAACCTAACCTAACCTAACCTAACCTAACCTAACCTAACCTAACCTAACCTAACCTAACCTAACCTAACCTAACCTAACCTAACCTAACCTAACCTAACCTAACCTAACCTAACCTAACCTAACCTAACCTAACCTAACCTAACCTAACCTAACCTAACCTAACCTAACCTAACCTAACCTAACCTAACCTAACCTAACCTAACCTAACCTAACCTAACCTAACCTAACCTAACCTAACCTAACCTAACCTAACCTAACCTAACCTAACCTAACCTAACCTAACCTAACCTAACCTAACCTAACCTAACCTAACCTAACCTAACCTAACCTAACCTAACCTAACCTAACCTAACCTAACCTAACCTAACCTAACCTAACCTAACCTAACCTAACCTAACCTAACCTAACCTAACCTAACCTAACCTAACCTAACCTAACCTAACCTAACCTAACCTAACCTAACCTAACCTAACCTAACCTAACCTAACCTAACCTAACCTAACCTAACCTAACCTAACCTAACCTAACCTAACCTAACCTAACCTAACCTAACCTAACCTAACCTAACCTAACCTAACCTAACCTAACCTAACCTAACCTAACCTAACCTAACCTAACCTAACCTAACCTAACCTAACCTAACCTAACCTAACCTAACCTAACCTAACCTAACCTAACCTAACCTAACCTAACCTAACCTAACCTAACCTAACCTAACCTAACCTAACCTAACCTAACCTAACCTAACCTAACCTAACCTAACCTAACCTAACCTAACCTAACCTAACCTAACCTAACCTAACCTAACCTAACCTAACCTAACCTAACCTAACCTAACCTAACCTAACCT
>CAOLNX010000031.1:52500-60000 GCA_948477245.1 Thumatha senex | reverse complement strand
TAACCTAACCTAACCTAACCTAACCTAACCTAACCTAACCTAACCTAACCTAACCTAACCTAACCTAACCTAACCTAACCTAACCTAACCTAACCTAACCTAACCTAACCTAACCTAACCTAACCTAACCTAACCTAACCTAACCTAACCTAACCTAACCTAACCTAACCTAACCTAACCTAACCTAACCTAACCTAACCTAACCTAACCTAACCTAACCTAACCTAACCTAACCTAACCTAACCTAACCTAACCTAACCTAACCTAACCTAACCTAACCTAACCTAACCTAACCTAACCTAACCTAACCTAACCTAACCTAACCTAACCTAACCTAACCTAACCTAACCTAACCTAACCTAACCTAACCTAACCTAACCAACCTAACCTAACCTAACCTAACCTAACCTAACCTAACCTAACCTAACCTAACCTAACCTAACCTAACCTAACCTAACCTAACCTAACCTAACCTAACCTAACCTAACCTAACCTAACCTAACCTAACCTAACCTAACCTAACCTAACCTAACCTAACCTAACCTAACCTAACCTAACCTAACCTAACCTAACCTAACCTAACCTAACCTAACCTAACCTAACCTAACCTAACCTAACCTAACCTAACCTAACCTAACCTAACCTAACCTAACCTAACCTAACCTAACCTAACCTAACCTAACCTAACCTAACCTAACCTAACCTAACCTAACCTAACCTAACCTAACCTAACCTAACCTAACCTAACCTAACCTAACCTAACCTAACCTAACCTAACCTAACCTAACCTAACCTAACCTAACCTAACCTAACCTAACCTAACCTAACCTAACCTAACCTAACCTAACCTAACCTAACCTAACCTAACCTAACCTAACCTAACCTAACCTAACCTAACCTAACCTAACCTAACCTAACCTAACCTAACCTAACCTAACCTAACCTAACCTAACCTAACCTAACCTAACCTAACCTAACCTAACCTAACCTAACCTAACCTAACCTAACCTAACCTAACCTAACCTAACCTAACCTAACCTAACCTAACCTAACCTAACCTAACCACCTAACCTAACCTAACCAACCTAACCTAACCTAACCTAACCTAACCTAACCTAACCTAACCTAACCTAACCTAACCTAACCTAACCTAACCTACAACTAACCTAACCTAACCTAACCTAACCTACCTAACCTAACCTAACCTAACCTAACCTAACCTAACCTAACCTAACCTAACCTAACCTAACCTAACCTAACCTAACCTAACCTAACCTAACCTACCTAACCTAACCTAACCTAACCTAACCTAACCTAACCTAACCTACACCTAACCTAACCTAACCTAACCTAACCTAACCTAACCTAACCTAACCTAACCTACCTAACCTAACCTAACCTAACCTAACCTAACCTAACCTAACCTAACCTAACCTAACCTAACCTAACCTAACCTAACCAACCTAACCTAACCTAACCTAACCTAACCTAACCTAACCTAACCTAACCTAACCTAACCTAACCTAACCTAACCTAACCTAACCTAACCTAACCTAACCTAACCTAACCTAACCTAACCTAACCTAACCTAACCTAACCTAACCTAACCTAACCTAACCTAACCTAACCTAACCTAACCTAACCTAACCTAACCTAACCTAACCTAACCTAACCTAACCTAACCTAACCTAACCTAACCTAACCTAACCTAACCTAACCTAACCTAACCTAACCTAACCTAACCTAACCTAACCTAACCTACCTAACCTAACCTAACCTAACCTAACCAACCTAACCTAACCTAACCTAACCTAACCTAACCTAACCTAACCTAACCTAACCTAACCTAACCTAACCTACCTAACCTAACCTAACCTAACCTAACCTAACCTAACCTAACCTAACCTAACCTAACCTAACCTAACCTAACCTAACCTAACCTAACCTAACCTAACCTAACCTAACCTAACCTAACCTAACCTAACCTAACCTAACCTAACCTAACCGAACCTAACCTAACCTAACCTAACCTAACCTAACCTAACCTAACCTAACCTAACCTAACCTAACCTAACCTAACTACTAACCTCCTAACCTAACCTAACCTAACCTAACCTAACCTAACCTAACCTAACCTAACCTAACCTAACCTAACCTAACCTAACCTAACCTAACCTAACCTAACCTAACCTAACCTAACCTAACCTAACCTAACCTAACCTAACCTAACCTAACCTAACCTAACCTAACCTAACCTAACCTAACCTAACCTAACCTAACCTAACCTAACCTAACCTAACCTAACCTAACCTAACCTAACCTAACCTAACCTAACCTAACCTAACCTAACCTAACCTAACCTAACCTAACCTAACCTAACCTAACCTAACCTAACCTAACCTAACCTAACCTAACCTAACCTAACCTAACCTAACCTAACCTAACCTAACCTAACCTAACCTAACCTAACCTAACCTAACCTAACCTAACCTAACCTAACCTAACCTAACCTAACCTAACCTAACCTAACCTAACCTAACCTAACCTAACCTAACCTAACCTAACCTAACCTAACCTAACCTAACCTAACCTAACCTAACCTAACCTAACCTAACCTAACCTAACCTAACCTAACCTAACCTAACCTAACCTAACCTAACCTAACCTAACCTAACCTAACCTAACCTAACCTAACCTAACCTAACCTAACCTAACCTAACCTAACCTAACCTAACCTAACCTAACCTAACCTAACCTAACCTAACCTAACCTAACCTAACCTAACCTAACCTAACCTAACCTAACCTAACCTAACCTAACCTAACCTAACCTAACCTAACCTAACCTAACCTAACCTAACCTAACCTAACCTAACCTAACCTAACCTAACCTAACCTAACCTAACCTAACCTAACCTAACCTAACCTAACCTAACCTAACCTAACCTAACCTAACCTAACCTAACCTAACCTAACCTAACCTAACCTAACCTAACCTAACCTAACCTAACCTAACCTAACCTAACCTAACCTAACCTAACCTAACCTAACCTAACCTAACCTAACCTAACCTAACCTAACCTAACCTAACCTAACCTAACCTAACCTAACCTAACCTAACCTAACCTAACCTAACCTAACCTAACCTAACCTAACCTAACCTAACCTAACCTAACCTAACCTAACCTAACCTAACCTAACCTAACCTAACCTAACCTAACCTAACCTAACCTAACCTAACCTAACCTAACCTAACCTAACCTAACCTAACCTAACCTAACCTAACCTAACCTAACCTAACCTAACCTAACCTAACCTAACCTAACCTAACCTAACCTAACCTAACCTAACCTAACCTAACCTAACCTAACCTAACCTAACCTAACCTAACCTAACCTAACCTAACCTAACCTAACCTAACCTAACCTAACCTAACCTAACCTAACCTAACCTAACCTAACCTAACCTAACCTAACCTAACCTAACCTAACCTAACCTAACCTAACCTAACCTAACCTAACCTAACCTAACCTAACCTAACCTAACCTAACCTAACCTAACCTAACCTAACCTAACCTAACCTAACCTAACCTAACCTAACCTAACCTAACCTAACCTAACCTAACCTAACCTAACCTAACCTAACCTAACCTAACCTAACCTAACCTAACCTAACCTAACCTAACCTAACCTAACCTAACCTAACCTAACCTAACCTAACCTAACCTAACCTAACCTAACCTAACCTAACCTAACCTAACCTAACCTAACCTAACCTAACCTAACCTAACCTAACCTAACCTAACCTAACCTAACCTAACCTAACCTAACCTAACCTAACCTAACCTAACCTAACCTAACCTAACCTAACCTAACCTAACCTAACCTAACCTAACCTAACCTAACCTAACCTAACCTAACCTAACCTAACCTAACCTAACCTAACCTAACCTAACCTAACCTAACCTAACCTAACCTAACCTAACCTAACCTAACCTAACCTAACCTAACCTAACCTAACCTAACCTAACCTAACCTAACCTAACCTAACCTAACCTAACCTAACCTAACCTAACCTAACCTAACCTAACCTAACCTAACCTAACCTAACCTAACCTAACCTAACCTAACCTAACCTAACCTAACCTAACCTAACCTAACCTAACCTAACCTAACCTAACCTAACCTAACCTAACCTAACCTAACCTAACCTAACCTAACCTAACCTAACCTAACCTAACCTAACCTAACCTAACCTAACCTAACCTAACCTAACCTAACCTAACCTAACCTAACCTAACCTAACCTAACCTAACCTAACCTAACCTAACCTAACCTAACCTAACCTAACCTAACCTAACCTAACCTAACCTAACCTAACCTAACCTAACCTAACCTAACCTAACCTAACCTAACCTAACCTAACCTAACCTAACCTAACCTAACCTAACCTAACCTAACCTAACCTAACCTAACCTAACCTAACCTAACCTAACCTAACCTAACCTAACCTAACCTAACCTAACCTAACCTAACCTAACCTAACCTAACCTAACCTAACCTAACCTAACCTAACCTAACCTAACCTAACCTAACCTAACCTAACCTAACCTAACCTAACCTAACCTAACCTAACCTAACCTAACCTAACCTAACCTAACCTAACCTAACCTAACCTAACCTAACCTAACCTAACCTAACCTAACCTAACCTAACCTAACCTAACCTAACCTAACCTAACCTAACCTAACCTAACCTAACCTAACCTAACCTAACCTAACCTAACCTAACCTAACCTAACCTAACCTAACCTAACCTAACCTAACCTAACCTAACCTAACCTAACCTAACCTAACCTAACCTAACCTAACCTAACCTAACCTAACCTAACCTAACCTAACCTAACCTAACCTAACCTAACCTAACCTAACCTAACCTAACCTAACCTAACCTAACCTAACCTAACCTAACCTAACCTAACCTAACCTAACCTAACCTAACCTAACCTAACCTAACCTAACCTAACCTAACCTAACCTAACCTAACCTAACCTAACCTAACCTAACCTAACCTAACCTAACCTAACCTAACCTAACCTAACCTAACCTAACCTAACCTAACCTAACCTAACCTAACCTAACCTAACCTAACCTAACCTAACCTAACCTAACCTAACCTAACCTAACCTAACCTAACCTAACCTAACCTAACCTAACCTAACCTAACCTAACCTAACCTAACCTAACCTAACCTAACCTAACCTAACCTAACCTAACCTAACCTAACCTAACCTAACCTAACCTAACCTAACCTAACCTAACCTAACCTAACCTAACCTAACCTAACCTAACCTAACCTAACCTAACCTAACCTAACCTAACCTAACCTAACCTAACCTAACCTAACCTAACCTAACCTAACCTAACCTAACCTAACCTAACCTAACCTAACCTAACCTAACCTAACCTAACCTAACCTAACCTAACCTAACCTAACCTAACCTAACCTAACCTAACCTAACCTAACCTAACCTAACCTAACCTAACCTAACCTAACCTAACCTAACCTAACCTAACCTAACCTAACCTAACCTAACCTAACCTAACCTAACCTAACCTAACCTAACCTAACCTAACCTAACCTAACCTAACCTAACCTAACCTAACCTAACCTAACCTAACCTAACCTAACCTAACCTAACCTAACCTAACCTAACCTAACCTAACCTAACCTAACCTAACCTAACCTAACCTAACCTAACCTAACCTAACCTAACCTAACCTAACCTAACCTAACCTAACCTAACCTAACCTAACCTAACCTAACCTAACCTAACCTAACCTAACCTAACCTAACCTAACCTAACCTAACCTAACCTAACCTAACCTAACCTAACCTAACCTAACCTAACCTAACCTAACCTAACCTAACCTAACCTAACCTAACCTAACCTAACCTAACCTAACCTAACCTAACCTAACCTAACCTAACCTAACCTAACCTAACCTAACCTAACCTAACCTAACCTAACCTAACCTAACCTAACCTAACCTAACCTAACCTAACCTAACCTAACCTAACCTAACCTAACCTAACCTAACCTAACCTAACCTAACCTAACCTAACCTAACCTAACCTAACCTAACCTAACCTAACCTAACCTAACCTAACCTAACCTAACCTAACCTAACCTAACCTAACCTAACCTAACCTAACCTAACCTAACCTAACCTAACCTAACCTAACCTAACCTAACCTAACCTAACCTAACCTAACCTAACCTAACCTAACCTAACCTAACCTAACCTAACCTAACCTAACCTAACCTAACCTAACCTAACCTAACCTAACCTAACCTAACCTAACCTAACCTAACCTAACCTAACCTAACCTAACCTAACCTAACCTAACCTAACCTAACCTAACCTAACCTAACCTAACCTAACCTAACCTAACCTAACCTAACCTAACCTAACCTAACCTAACCTAACCTAACCTAACCTAACCTAACCTAACCTAACCTAACCTAACCTAACCTAACCTAACCTAACCTAACCTAACCTAACCTAACCTAACCTAACCTAACCTAACCTAACCTAACCTAACCTAACCTAACCTAACCTAACCTAACCTAACCTAACCTAACCTAACCTAACCTAACCTAACCTAACCTAACCTAACCTAACCTAACCTAACCTAACCTAACCTAACCTAACCTAACCTAACCTAACCTAACCTAACCTAACCTAACCTAACCTAACCTAACCTAACCTAACCTAACCTAACCTAACCTAACCTAACCTAACCTAACCTAACCTAACCTAACCTAACCTAACCTAACCTAACCTAACCTAACCTAACCTAACCTAACCTAACCTAACCTAACCTAACCTAACCTAACCTAACCTAACCTAACCTAACCTAACCTAACCTAACCTAACCTAACCTAACCTAACCTAACCTAACCTAACCTAACCTAACCTAACCTAACCTAACCTAACCTAACCTAACCTAACCTAACCTAACCTAACCTAACCTAACCTAACCTAACCTAACCTAACCTAACCTAACCTAACCTAACCTAACCTAACCTAACCTAACCTAACCTAACCTAACCTAACCTAACCTAACCTAACCTAACCTAACCTAACCTAACCTAACCCCAAATCGTACAGGCCGATTGGGCTATTGCCCGTCCTTGGTAAGGTGTACGAGAGAATGTTGGTCACTCGACTCAAATACCATCTACTGCCGCGGATGAGTACTCGCCAGTACGGCTTTATGCCCCAGAAAAGCACCGAGGACGCCCTCTATGACCTTATGGGGCACATAGGGGCTAGACTTCATGAGAAGAAAATAGTCACTATGGTGTCCCTGGACATAGAGGGGGCCTTCGACAGCGCCTGGTGGCCTGTCATAAAGGTACGACTGGCTGAGGAAAAGTGTCCGGCAAATTTGAGGAGGGTGATCGGCAGCTACCTTAGCGAGAGAAGTGTAAGGG
>CAOLNX010000031.1:27500-47500 GCA_948477245.1 Thumatha senex | reverse complement strand
CTAACCTAACCTAACCTAACCTAACCTAACCTAACCTAACCTAACCTAACCTAACCTAACCTAACCTAACCTAACCTAACCTAACCTAACCTAACCTAACCTAACCTAACCTAACCTAACCTAACCTAACCTAACCTAACCTAACCTAACCTAACCTAACCTAACCTAACCTAACCTAACCTAACCTAACCTAACCTAACCTAACCTAACCTAACCTAACCTAACCTAACCTAACCTAACCTAACCTAACCTAACCTAACCTAACCTAACCTAACCTAACCTAACCTAACCTAACCTAACCTAACCTAACCTAACCTAACCTAACCTAACCTAACCTAACCTAACCTAACCTAACCTAACCTAACCTAACCTAACCTAACCTAACCTAACCTAACCTAACCTAACCTAACCTAACCTAACCTAACCTAACCTAACCTAACCTAACCTAACCTAACCTAACCTAACCTAACCTAACCTAACCTAACCTAACCTAACCTAACCTAACCTAACCTAACCTAACCTAACCTAACCTAACCTAACCTAACCTAACCTAACCTAACCTAACCTAACCTAACCTAACCTAACCTAACCTAACCTAACCTAACCTAACCTAACCTAACCTAACCTAACCTAACCTAACCTAACCTAACCTAACCTAACCTAACCTAACCTAACCTAACCTAACCTAACCTAACCTAACCTAACCTAACCTAACCTAACCTAACCTAACCTAACCTAACCTAACCTAACCTAACCTAACCTAACCTAACCTAACCTAACCTAACCTAACCTAACCTAACCTAACCTAACCTAACCTAACCTAACCTAACCTAACCTAACCTAACCTAACCTAACCTAACCTAACCTAACCTAACCTAACCTAACCTAACCTAACCTAACCTAACCTAACCTAACCTAACCTAACCTAACCTAACCTAACCTAACCTAACCTAACCTAACCTAACCTAACCTAACCTAACCTAACCTAACCTAACCTAACCTAACCTAACCTAACCTAACCTAACCTAACCTAACCTAACCTAACCTAACCTAACCTAACCTAACCTAACCTAACCTAACCTAACCTAACCTAACCTAACCTAACCTAACCTAACCTAACCTAACCTAACCTAACCTAACCTAACCTAACCTAACCTAACCTAACCTAACCTAACCTAACCTAACCTAACCTAACCTAACCTAACCTAACCTAACCTAACCTAACCTAACCTAACCTAACCTAACCTAACCTAACCTAACCTAACCTAACCTAACCTAACCTAACCTAACCTAACCTAACCTAACCTAACCTAACCTAACCTAACCTAACCTAACCTAACCTAACCTAACCTAACCTAACCTAACCTAACCTAACCTAACCTAACCTAACCTAACCTAACCTAACCTAACCTAACCTAACCTAACCTAACCTAACCTAACCTAACCTAACCTAACCTAACCTAACCTAACCTAACCTAACCTAACCTAACCTAACCTAACCTAACCTAACCTAACCTAACCTAACCTAACCTAACCTAACCTAACCTAACCTAACCTAACCTAACCTAACCTAACCTAACCTAACCTAACCTAACCTAACCTAACCTAACCTAACCTAACCTAACCTAACCTAACCTAACCTAACCTAACCTAACCTAACCTAACCTAACCTAACCTAACCTAACCTAACCTAACCTAACCTAACCTAACCTAACCTAACCTAACCTAACCTAACCTAACCTAACCTAACCTAACCTAACCTAACCTAACCTAACCTAACCTAACCTAACCTAACCTAACCTAACCTAACCTAACCTAACCTAACCTAACCTAACCTAACCTAACCTAACCTAACCTAACCTAACCTAACCTAACCTAACCTAACCTAACCTAACCTAACCTAACCTAACCTAACCTAACCTAACCTAACCTAACCTAACCTAACCTAACCTAACCTAACCTAACCTAACCTAACCTAACCTAACCTAACCTAACCTAACCTAACCTAACCTAACCTAACCTAACCTAACCTAACCTAACCTAACCTAACCTAACCTAACCTAACCTAACCTAACCTAACCTAACCTAACCTAACCTAACCTAACCTAACCTAACCTAACCTAACCTAACCTAACCTAACCTAACCTAACCTAACCTAACCTAACCTAACCTAACCTAACCTAACCTAACCTAACCTAACCTAACCTAACCTAACCTAACCTAACCTAACCTAACCTAACCTAACCTAACCTAACCTAACCTAACCTAACCTAACCTAACCTAACCTAACCTAACCTAACCTAACCTAACCTAACCTAACCTAACCTAACCTAACCTAACCTAACCTAACCTAACCTAACCTAACCTAACCTAACCTAACCTAACCTAACCTAACCTAACCTAACCTAACCTAACCTAACCTAACCTAACCTAACCTAACCTAACCTAACCTAACCTAACCTAACCTAACCTAACCTAACCTAACCTAACCTAACCTAACCTAACCTAACCTAACCTAACCTAACCTAACCTAACCTAACCTAACCTAACCTAACCTAACCTAACCTAACCTAACCTAACCTAACCTAACCTAACCTAACCTAACCTAACCTAACCTAACCTAACCTAACCTAACCTAACCTAACCTAACCTAACCTAACCTAACCTAACCTAACCTAACCTAACCTAACCTAACCTAACCTAACCTAACCTAACCTAACCTAACCTAACCTAACCTAACCTAACCTAACCTAACCTAACCTAACCTAACCTAACCTAACCTAACCTAACCTAACCTAACCTAACCTAACCTAACCTAACCTAACCTAACCTAACCTAACCTAACCTAACCTAACCTAACCTAACCTAACCTAACCTAACCTAACCTAACCTAACCTAACCTAACCTAACCTAACCTAACCTAACCTAACCTAACCTAACCTAACCTAACCTAACCTAACCTAACCTAACCTAACCTAACCTAACCTAACCTAACCTAACCTAACCTAACCTAACCTAACCTAACCTAACCTAACCTAACCTAACCTAACCTAACCTAACCTAACCTAACCTAACCTAACCTAACCTAACCTAACCTAACCTAACCTAACCTAACCTAACCTAACCTAACCTAACCTAACCTAACCTAACCTAACCTAACCTAACCTAACCTAACCTAACCTAACCTAACCTAACCTAACCTAACCTAACCTAACCTAACCTAACCTAACCTAACCTAACCTAACCTAACCTAACCTAACCTAACCTAACCTAACCTAACCTAACCTAACCTAACCTAACCTAACCTAACCTAACCTAACCTAACCTAACCTAACCTAACCTAACCTAACCTAACCTAACCTAACCTAACCTAACCTAACCTAACCTAACCTAACCTAACCTAACCTAACCTAACCTAACCTAACCTAACCTAACCTAACCTAACCTAACCTAACCTAACCTAACCTAACCTAACCTAACCTAACCTAACCTAACCTAACCTAACCTAACCTAACCTAACCTAACCTAACCTAACCTAACCTAACCTAACCTAACCTAACCTAACCTAACCTAACCTAACCTAACCTAACCTAACCTAACCTAACCTAACCTAACCTAACCTAACCTAACCTAACCTAACCTAACCTAACCTAACCTAACCTAACCTAACCTAACCTAACCTAACCTAACCTAACCTAACCTAACCTAACCTAACCTAACCTAACCTAACCTAACCTAACCTAACCTAACCTAACCTAACCTAACCTAACCTAACCTAACCTAACCTAACCTAACCTAACCTAACCTAACCTAACCTAACCTAACCTAACCTAACCTAACCTAACCTAACCTAACCTAACCTAACCTAACCTAACCTAACCTAACCTAACCTAACCTAACCTAACCTAACCTAACCTAACCTAACCTAACCTAACCTAACCTAACCTAACCTAACCTAACCTAACCTAACCTAACCTAACCTAACCTAACCTAACCTAACCTAACCTAACCTAACCTAACCTAACCTAACCTAACCTAACCTAACCTAACCTAACCTAACCTAACCTAACCTAACCTAACCTAACCTAACCTAACCTAACCTAACCTAACCTAACCTAACCTAACCTAACCTAACCTAACCTAACCTAACCTAACCTAACCTAACCTAACCTAACCTAACCTAACCTAACCTAACCTAACCTAACCTAACCTAACCTAACCTAACCTAACCTAACCTAACCTAACCTAACCTAACCTAACCTAACCTAACCTAACCTAACCTAACCTAACCTAACCTAACCTAACCTAACCTAACCTAACCTAACCTAACCTAACCTAACCTAACCTAACCTAACCTAACCTAACCTAACCTAACCTAACCTAACCTAACCTAACCTAACCTAACCTAACCTAACCTAACCTAACCTAACCTAACCTAACCTAACCTAACCTAACCTAACCTAACCTAACCTAACCTAACCTAACCTAACCTAACCTAACCTAACCTAACCTAACCTAACCTAACCTAACCTAACCTAACCTAACCTAACCTAACCTAACCTAACCTAACCTAACCTAACCTAACCTAACCTAACCTAACCTAACCTAACCTAACCTAACCTAACCTAACCTAACCTAACCTAACCTAACCTAACCTAACCTAACCTAACCTAACCCAGTATCACTTGACCCTTGGTGCGAACCACCACGTTTTTGTACCGCTCCAGTCTTTGAAAAATCAAAAAAGTGGGTTTTTCGTAACCGAATCTTTAGTGCGATATATCAAAAGTTGTGTCTCGCCGCGCCGCATACGCTGACATATCGGTCTCCGGTCGCGCAAATACGCAGCGAAAGTTATTTGTGAAAAACCACATAAATTAGGGGTTAAGGGTATGAAAAAATTGTATAAAAGTGATATTAAATCAGTGAAAGATAAAGTGATCTTGGTGAAAAAAGTGTCTGTGTGTGGGCTCCATAGGCCCCCACCACCTGGCAACGTCGACTTTCCCGGAAAACTATTAGTTTTCCCGGTAGAGAGCCGAAAGTGTTTTTCCGACCACGTGCTTTTCTCCACGAGGTACGACAAGGAGTCACCACAGCCACTTCAAAATTAGGAAGATTATAGAAGGTACCAAGCTCTGCATTTTTCCGAAAAAATTAGATTTTTAAAAACAGTGGTTTCTAATTAAATTAAATTAGAAGTCCAAAACTTTGCACTAGTGTAACTTCTAGACAAAAGGGAAATTAAAAATTTGGCAATTGCTATCTTTTGCGCGCTCATTAGAAGAACTAGAAGAAATCAAAAGAAAAATTTTTGAACATTTTTTGTGGCCACCAAAATTAAAAAACGAAAAATTTTTGTATTTTGAAAAAATTGTTAAACCGAAATTGCGGAAAAATTTATATTAGTGAAGTATAGTATAGACCCTAAGTTTACCATAATTTTAAGATTTTTTGTGTATTTTTAGCACCTACCGCGACCGAGCTATTGAATTTTTTATGTTTTTTGTAAATATATCCAAAATAAATAGGAAATAAATATTTTTTTTAAGGTAAAATCAGTCTCAGAGACCCAAAATCAGTATACTGAGACCCAAAGCTGGGTCCTGTAGCCCTTAGTATAAAAATTTTTAAATTTTTCGCCATCTTGTTTTTTGTTTTTAAAATTTTCAGAGTTTGATAGCTCGACAACGGGGGGGCTTAGAGCTTCGGGGTTTTGGATGTAAATAGGTTCGGGCAAAGGACTTTCGCCTGAAACAGGTTTGGAGGTGATTGGAGAGAAAATTTTATTTTGGCTCCAGACCCCTTCAAAAAGGTACCCGAGGAGGCGCTAAGCCTGCTAAAGAAAGTCCGAACATTTTAGGACAAGTGGTTGCCGAGATATCTTCGTTTAAAGTTCGGTTTTGACAGCTCGGCGGCCATTTTGGAAAACTTCAAAACCCCATAGCTCCGCAACAAATAGGTCTAGGAAACTGTGGTTTTCAGCATAGACCTTAAGAAGTGATATTCTGCCCGCCTCCTGAAATTCAGGAGTTTTGAAGCCATAAAATTTTGGGGGGCCGAAAGGCACTCGGTGAGGTAGAGGGGGTCGGGACGACCAGAGCAAACCCAAATTTGGCTGGTCTGCGACGTCTGGGGCCGGAGATACGGACGATCAAAGTTCGACTTTGACAGCTCAGCCGCCATCTTGAAAAACTTTGATCGTCTGTAGTTCTGAAACGGGGCGTCGTAGAGGAGTGTGGTTTGCTCTGTGCGTCTCGGCGGCCACTGCCCCATCCGGGAAAGGGGTTTTTAAGGGTTTTGGGGTTTTTAAAATTTTTTTGTTTCAAAAAGGCTACCAGCGGGTAGGTCTCGTCACGGACTTGGAGATAACCCCAAACACGAATAAAATCGGCCCAGTGGTTCGGGAGAAACAGAGATTTTGAAAATTTTGGCGGCCATTTTGAAAAGTTTTGAATCCCTGTTTCTCAGGAACCCCTTGGACAAACGGTGGCGTGTTTGGGTTTGTTGAAAAGGGCTTGGCGGGGGCTACCTGTTGGGCCACTCTACACGGCTCTACATTGAACGTGTAGAGTTTTGGGGCCAAATTATCACTGTTTCGGTTAAAATTACACCAGGGAACTGGTTTTTTCGGCAGAAAAATAGTCGGGGAAGACTACTAGAGCGGGCAGAGTGACGAATTGTTGCTTTAGTATTATAAGACCGGGGAAAAAACCCTTAATATTAGTTTTAGTTCTTTATACATTCTATACACTATTTTTAAGACAAGGCTTATTGGCCTCAATTGTTAGAGTAAGACGTAGCTGGGCTACAGCTAGGAACTAGATATAAGTATAAGATAGCTCTAGATAGAGCAAATACTGTGACGTTGATAGTAATTTTCTTTCTACTGATCACTTAAATAGACCAAAACCCTATTGACTCTACAGGTAAGAGATAAGGTTATAAGTACCTTATTACTTACCATAGGTACGACTGCTGAACGGAGAACGATAGAGTACCTGTGCATGCACGACACATAAACAGCTACACTCACACATACATTACTCAACGCGCTCATACACACACACATCTCTCAGCCGTGGACAAACAATACACACATACACACACTTGATATCCACGCTACATACATTACACACCACATCACACGATCTGATAGAGTACCTTTACATACTCTTCAGAAAACACACGCTACCTGGGGTACCCTATACATACCCCACTAGCAACACTTCTTCACAGTAGGAATAGCACACCCCCATACAATGTTTGTCTCACAAAGGACACCGCCAAAAAGCTCAGAAGAGGAGCCCACCCGCACGTCACCATCGAAAACAATTACTAAAAAATCGATTGTAAGGAGAAGTTTAGAGACCTTTGAGAGTAAGGCCAGCACTTCAAAGACAACTTCTCACGAACGAGCGGGTGATCCACTGCGGCCGACTAAACGATTGGAGTATAGCCCGCCAAAAACCACCACCAGGCATACAGATAAAATAACAGAGGTAGAAAAGACTAAAAAGGCTAAAACACCTCAGCCAATAGAGCATAGCCCCGTATGTGGGAAATTGTACCCTGACAAAACGTCTGAAGCCAGGGACATAGCCAAAAAGGCGAAAACATCCCTCGGGCTAGCCAGGAACTTAAGATCCGAAATTAAAACGGATGTCACGCAGTGGATAGACAAACTTGTAGAACTAGTGAAGCAGATGGAGACCGGCAGAGAAAAGGTAGAGACACGTACTGATCCGCCCATCCCAACACCCATTCATCTGCCCGAGATGGAAAATCTAACGGCAAAACTGCAAGAACATGCAGAACTGCTCGCAAAAAACGCAGATGAAATGCGAGAACTAAAGTCCGCGCTGCAAATTAACACAGAGCTGCAGAGAAAACCAACATATGCCTGTGTAGTTGCCAACCCACCCAAAATGCAACATCAAAAACCGCCGTTGCACTCCATTATGATCACATCGGATAAGGAGGAAGAAACCGGAGACCAGGTTTTAGAAAGGGTGAGGAAGGCAGTGGATGCAAAGGAGGGGTGGATCAAGATAGAAAAGGTCAGGAAAGCTAAAGACAGAAAGATTATCTTGGGTTGTCAAACTGCAGCAGACAGAGACAGCGCTAGAAAAAGGCTGGAGAAGGAGCGACTCCATGTTGAGGACATCAAAAATAAGGACCCAATGGTGATGTTGAAAGATGTATTGAGCATCAATACAGATGAAGAAGTGCTTGGGGCCATAAAAAAGCAAAACAGGGATATCTTTGATGGACTCAACAAGGAGGACGAAAGAATGACAGTCAAATTCAGAAAAAGGGCGAGGAACCCCCACACCAACCACGTGGTCCTAACGGTCTCACCGAAGCTATGGACTAAAATGACAGCGATCGGGACCCTTCACGTGGACCTACAGCGGGTTAGGGTAGCAGATCATTCACCACTGGTGCAATGCTCGCGCTGCCTGGCATACGGACACGTGAGGGGAGTGTGCACCGAAACTCAAGAGACGTGCTGTCACTGTGGAGGACCACATTTGAAAGCGCAATGTGATGTCTGGGTCGTCAATGCAACGCCATCATGCAAGAACTGCAGGAGGGCGAGGCTTGACCGCACAGAGCACAACGCTTTCAGCCAAGAGTGTCCCGTCCGAAGGCGCTGGGAGGCACTGGCCAGGTCAGCCGTAGCATATTGCTAAGGGCAGCCAGGCAGTGAACTCCGCCTATCACGTGTTCCAAACAAATCTCAGAAAAAAGAAGCTGGCTCAACAAGAAATGCTTATAGAAGCAACAAAACGCAAGGCAATGGCAGTCCTGATCCAGGAGCCTTGGGTGGATACGGCTCGGGTGATGAGGAGTTACCCGGGGACCAGAGTCTACCAAAATAACCCGACAGAAGAAGAAAAGGTCAAGGCAGCGATTGCGATCTTTGATCCACATATAGATGTGACCCAATACCCCGACCTCACTACGAACAACATAGTAGTAGTGGGTCTAAAAACTGTCGACTGGAAGATCACTCTGGTTTCATTTTACCTCGAGCCGGATCGACCAATTGAACCATATTTGGCCAAATTAAAAAATATCGCAGCCAAACCTGGGCTTGGAAAAATTATTATGGGGGGAGATGGGAATGCGTGGAACACGTGGTGGGGTAGTGAGGAAGTTAACTCACGAGGGAAGAAACTGCAGCAGTTGATAGACGAGATGGGCCTCCAGGTGCTCAACACGGGGAACACCCCTACTTTTGATACAATAAGGGGCACAACGAGGTTCAAGAGCCACGTTGATGTCACTATCTGCACGGCAAGCGCTCTAGACTTGGTGGTGAACTGGAAGGTTGAAACAAACCTCACAAGCTCGGACCACAATGGCATCACTTTTGACATTAAGCTCAAAAGGTCTAGGGGAGTTGACATCGCAAGGACTACACGCCAATATAACACGAGAAAGGCCAACTGGGAGGAGTTTCATAGAGAACTGGTTGAACTCAAAGTGAGCAGAAATTTAACCATTAATAGGATTAAAAACATCACAGAAAGCGGAGAAATGGATGAAGTTATAAACGAGCTCAACCAGATCATTGCTAAGGCGTGTAGCAGCAGCATCCCCAAAAAACTTAAGAGTCAAAAACTGTCGGTTCCGTGGTGGTCCGAAGAGCTAGCCGCAATGAAGCGAGAAGTCACCACCAAGAGGCGGCGAATAAGATGCGCAGCGCCGGTCCGCAGAGCCGGCGTCGTGAGTGAGTACCTGGAGTGCAAAGAAAGGTATGAAACGGCGGCAAAGAGAGCCCAGGTCGAATCCTGGAAGGAGTTCTGCTGTAAGCAGGATAAAGAAGGGTTGTGGGAGGGGATCTATCGGGTAATTGGACGAACCGCGGGTAGAGCTGAGGACGTACTCCTGGAGGTGAATGGCGTGGCGCTAGATGAGGAAGGCTCAGCCAAATTATTGGCTGAAACATTCTACCCGGACGACTTGGGGAGCGAGGACACGGCGGAACAAAAACGTCTGAGAGAAGAATCGGAGGTGGTGGCTGGTGGACCATATGGGGAGCTGTGTGACCCACCGTTCACCCCTGTAGAGCTCGAGACAGCGGTCCGATCCTTCAACCCCAAGAAGGCACCTGGTGCCGACGGTTTCACGGCAGACATCTGCAGCCACGCCATCAGAAATGAGCCGGAATTGTTCCTCAATCTCGCTAACAAGTGCCTCACATTGCACTACTTTCCGAAGACCTGGAAAGAAGCGACGGTCGTGGCGTTACGTAAGCCGGGCAAAGACAACTATTCGCAGCCTAAGTCGTATAGACCAATTGGCCTCCTTCCAGTGCTGGGGAAGATCCTCGAAAAGATGATTATGTCGAGACTTCGACACCATCTTCACTCGAGGATCAGTCCCCACCAATATGGATTTATGTCGCAAAGGAGCTGCGAGGACGCCCTCTGTACCCTGATCCAACATATACGGGACAACCTGGAACGTAAGAAAATCGTGACTGTTGTGTCACTGGATATAGAGGGCGCCTTCGACAGCGCATGGTGGCCGGCGATTAAAATGCGACTGGTAGAGGAGGAGTGTCCGGGAAGGCTTAGAAGAGTGCTCAATAGTTACATGAGCGACCGACAAGTGCATGTGAGATACGCTGGAAAGGAGCACACAATAAGAACCAGAAAGGGCTGCGTCCAGGGCTCTATCGGCGGACCAATCTTATGGAATTTGTTACTGGATCCACTGTTGCACAGTCTGGAGAAGAGAGGCGAGTATGCGCAGGCGTTTGCAGACGATGTCGTCCTCGTGTTTTGTGGAGACACAGGTGGGGAAATAGAGAGGCAGGCCAGTGCCGCCCTCGAACATGTTAAGGCGTGGGGTGACAGAAACAAGTTAAAATTTGCTCCACATAAGACCAATGCTATGGTCATCACAAATAAACTGAAATATGACACACCACGGCTTAGCATGGGAGGGGTCGACATTGGCATGTCAAGAGAAATTAAAATCCTAGGCCTCATCATCGACAACAAGTTGACGTTCAACGCACACGTAGAGAACGTGTGCCGGAGAGTAACAGCTATCCACAAACAGCTGACCAGGGCGGCGAAAACGAGTTGGGGTCTGCATCCAGAAGTCATACACACCATCTACACAGCGACCGTGGAAACCTGTAATTTGTACGCGCTGGCGCGTGGGCGCCGGCGGTTGAGAAGTTGGGCATCAAGAAGCGACTGAATTTCATTCAGCGGAGCTTCGCACAGAAAATCTGTAAGGCATATCGCACGGTCTCCCTCAATTCGGCCTTGGTATTGTCGGGTATACTCCCTCTTGACTTAAGAGTCAAAGAGGCAGCGCTCCTTTACAGAGTGAGAAAGGGGAGAGACAATACCAGGCATGGCCGGGAGGGAGATCGAGCGAATGTCCTCTGCAGCGGAAAGTCCTCATCCTGCCGAACATATGAGCCTGAAGTTCATTAACCTGGAAAACGATGAGCAGGTAGATCATTTGGAACATCTTGAGATCAAAATTTACACTGATGGCAGCAAAATAGCAGACAAAGTCGGAGCTGCACTTTCTTTTTGGAAAGATGGGACCGAAATAAGAGCTCGAAAACTAGGTCTGTCATCATACTGCACAGTTTACCAGGCAGAACTTTTGGCCATATGCGAGGCAACGAGGATGATTTTGAAACACAGTGCGACAACTTTCGGCGTGTTCAGCGACTCAACCGCGGCTCTCCAGACGGTCGTGAATCCCAGTTCACTCCATCCCCTAGCAGTGGAGGCCAGAAAAAAATATAAAAAGCAGTTTTTTGTCAGGCAAAAATATAATTTTGCACTGGGTAAGGGCGCACGTGGGATTGGAGGGGAATGAGAGGGCCGACGAACTGGCGAAAGAGGCAGCTTTGGGGTCGAGGAGGTCGCCGGATTACGACTTGTGTCCGGTCTCATTCGTCAAGGCGCAGTATTCGTACTGACACGCTTTTGCGAGTGGGGCCGCCGGTACGAGTCCGGCGACACCGCCTCGATCACGAAGCTCTTCTTTCCAAGCGCGGTGGACGCGTACAGAATTATCAGGAAGTTCACACCAAACAGACACACCACACAGGTCCTGACGGGCATGGTGGGTTCTCAGAGTACTTGACTCGATTCAAGTGCAAGGAGAACCCATCATGCACTTGTGACTCCGACACAGAGGAGACAGTTCCCTCATCTACTGGCGGAATGTCCAATCTTCGCAAGGCTGCGATACAAGCTAGAACATGAGATAGGTTGTAGTGTTGCAGTGGCAAATTTAAAAGAAATTATTTCAGGAAAGGAAAGAAACAAGTTATTAGATTATTGTACGGAAATATGCAAATATGTTAATAAATTAAATAAAACAGACTGAAAGAAAATTACAACAACATAATATAAAATTATGTTGTAGGTAGATAATTCGTAGGTAATAAGTAAAATATGTATAGGTATATAGTAAATTAAGAAACTGAAACTAAATGTATAAATTAGAAATAGTAAAATTGTAAAATATAAATATAAGAAAAATGTAAACCCACAACCCCACTTAGAAAATGTATAATCACTAAAAGTAATATAGTAGTAGTATAAGTAAATAAAAACACAAGTAATAAAAATAAGAAGCATATGTAATAATAAGATAGAAATAAGAAAAAGAATGCCAAAGCACAAGAAAGGCACGGTGTAAGAACTTATTTAACCTATAGCTATAAGAAATAAAGAAAATAAAAAAAAATTAGAAGCGAGAATAGCAGGAATCCCACCTGAAAACTGAGTGAAAGGTTGAATGCAAGAAAGATAAGGTATGCGGAATGAGAGTTTGACTAAAAGTGAGAACTGGAATGAAAGATTTATATAGTAGGAAAGTCTCCGAAATGTAAACATCGGGGGTGTAGCTAGGCACGACAAAAAAAAAAAAAAAAAAAAAAAAAAAAAAAAAAAAAAAAAACCTAACCTAACCTAACCTAACCTAACCTAACCTAACCTAACCTAACCTAACCTACCTAACCTAACCTAACCTAAACCTAACCTAACCTAACCTAACCTAACCTAACCTAACCTAACCTAACCTAACCTAACCTAACCTAACCTAACCTAACCTAACCTAACCTAAACCTAACCTACCTAACCTAACCTAACCTAACCTAACCTAACCTAACCTAACCTAACCTAACCTAACCTAACCTAACCTAACCTAAACCTAACCTAACCTAACTAACCTACCTAACCTAACCTAACCTAACCTAACCTAACCTAACCTAACCTAACCTAACCTAACCTAACCTAACCTAACCTAACTAACCTAACCTAACCTAACCTAACCTAACTAACCTAACCTAACCTAACCTAACCTAACCTAACCTAACCTAACCTAACCTAACCTAACCTAACCTAACCTAACCTAACCTAACCCTAACCTAACCTAACCTAACCTAACCTAACCTAACCTAACCTACACCTAACCTAACCTAACCTAACCTAACCTAACCTAACCTAACCTAACCTAACCTAACCTAACTAACCTAACCTAACCTAACCTAACCTAACCTAACCTAACCTAACCTAACCTAACCTAACCTAACCTAACCTAACCTAACCTAACCTAACCTAACCTAACCTAACCTAACTAACCTAACCTAACCTAACCTAACCTAACCTAACCTAACCTAACCTAACCTAACCTAACCTAACCTAACCTAACCTAACCTAACCTAACCTAACCCCCAGTCTCACTCGACCCTCTGAGCAAACCACCACGTTTTCGTAACGCTCCGACTTTTGAAAAATCGAAAA
The DNA here is from genome assembly GCA_948477245.1 of Thumatha senex. Taxonomy (NCBI): domain Eukaryota; kingdom Metazoa; phylum Arthropoda; class Insecta; order Lepidoptera; family Erebidae; genus Thumatha; species Thumatha senex. Next base: position 33,701 of record CAOLNX010000031.1, on the reverse strand, counting down.
AGTGGGTTTTTCGCAAACCGAATTCAAAGTGCGATATATCACCGATCGCGTCTCGCCGCGTAGCATCCGCTGGCATTTCACTCTTCGGTCGCGCGACTACGCAGCGAAAGTTATTCGCGAAAAACTGTGAAATTTAGGGGTTAAGTGTACGTAAAAATTCCACTAAAGTTCGAATATTTCAGCGAAAAATAAAGTGATCTCAGTGAAAAAAGTGTCTGTGTGTGGGCTTCATAGGCCCCCACCGCCTGGCAGCTTCGGCTTTCCCCGAAAACTATTAGTTTTCCCGGTAGAGAGCCGAAAAGGGTTTTCCAACCACGTGCTTTTCAACACGAGGTTCGACAAGGAGCCGCCGCAGCCTCTTCAAAATCGGGAAGACCACAAGGAGGTACCAAGATATACATAATCCTGAAAAAATTAGATTTTAAAACTAGTGGTTTATAATTAATTTTAATTAGAAGTTATAAACTTTGAACTAATATAACTTCAAAACAAAGAAAAAAATTCAAAATTCGGCAACTGCTATTTTTTGCGCGCTCATTAGCAGAATAAGTAGAAATCAAAAGAAAAAATTTTGGACATTTTTTGTGGACACTGAAATTAAAAAACAAAAATTTTTTGTATTTTTGAAAATTAGTTCTACTGAAATTGAGGAAAAATTTATTATAGTTAAGTTCTATGTAGATATTAAGTTTCCCTATTTTTTAAAATTTTTTGTATATTTTTAGCACTTACGACTGCCGAGCTATCGATTTTTTAGGTTTTTTGCTAATAAATTCAAAATTAATAGAAAATAAGAAATTCATAGAGCAGAAACGGTCTCAGAGACCCTAAATTAGTATTTGGAGACCCAAAGTTGGGTCCTCTAGCCCTTAAAATAAAAATTTTTTAAATTTTCGCCATCTTGTTTTTAGTTTTTAAAAATTTTCGAAATTCGATAGCTCGACAACGGGAGGGCTTAGAGCAGCGGGGTTTTGGACGAAAATAGGTTCGGGCAAAGGACTTTCGCCTGAAACAGGTTGGAGGCGTTTGGGGAGAAATTTTTATTTTAGCTCCAGACCCCCCCAAAAGGGTTCCCGAGGAGGCGCCAAGCCTGCCAAGGAAAGTCCGAACATTCTAGGACAAGTGGTTGCCGAGATATCGTGGTTTGAATTTTGGTTTTGACAGCTCGGCGGCCATCTTGGAAAAGTTCGGAACCCCGTAGCTCCGCAGCCGAGGGTCGTGGGAAGTTGTGGTTTTTTGTCTTGGCATTGGGGGGGAAAAGCTCTAACCGCCTCCTGAAATTCAGGAGATTTGGAGCTGAAAATTTTCAGGAAGCTGAAAACCATCTGGGGGGGTAGAGGGGGTCGGGACGAACAGAGCAAACCCAAACTTGGCCGCTCTGCGACGTCTAGGGCCGGAGATTACGGGCGATCGAAGTTCGACTTTGACAGCCCCGCCGCCATCTTGGAAAACTTTGATCGCCTGTAGCTTCGGAACGGAGCGTCGCAGAGGGGTGTGGTTTTCTCTGGGCGTCTTGGCGGCCTCTGCCCTACCCGACCAGGGGGGTTTGGTGGGGTTTGGAGTTTTAAAAAAATTCTTGGTCCAAAAAGGCTACCGGTGGGTAGAACTCGTCGCGCTCTCTAAGATTAACCCAAGCACGAGCGTGATCGGCCTGGTGGTTCGGGAGATACGGGGTTTTTGAAAACTCGGGGCGGCCATCTTGAAAAACTTTGTGCCCCTGTTTCTCTGGAACCCCCTTGGGTTAGTGGCAACGTGTTTGGGTTCATTGGAAAGGGCTCGACGAGGGCTACAAACTGGGCCACTCTACACGACTCCAGGTAGAGTGTGTAGAGTTTTCGGGGGGAAAAAATTTACATTAGTCTAAATTTATACTGGGGTACGGTGGTTTTCGCCTCTACCTGAACCTGTAAAGCTCCTGAAGTGGGTAGAGCATCAAAAAGGGGACCGCAGCTTCCAAATTCGTGAAATAATTTAGGTTTTCTTTATTTTTACTTATTCAATAAGACTTGTGCCTTATTGGCCAGATTAGATTAAGACGCTGTAAATATTTTTATACATCCCTAGATTAAAGCCCCTATTGGCAAAACGTAGTTATAGTGACCTATAGCCCTATTGGCATTTAGTATTAGATAGACTGTAGCAGTGCTACACAAGACTAGGTCGTAGAGATAGCTCTACGTCTAAATTAAAATAAGCATCTAGGAACTCTTCATTTAAAAAATTAATTCGTGTTAATCAGGACACGCCAAGCAAGCGTGGAGTACAGCGGGTTGTAGCTGCAACGAAACACATAACACGCAGAAACACACATACCCTGGGTAACATTCATCTACACTTACATACACCACACAGTCAGACACACTATACAAGCACACGTAGACACATCTCTTAGCTCGCCTTCAGGACGGTGCCTTGGTCGGTCACTCGAGGCACAACCCGCAAATAAATAAAAAACCTGATTTAACTAAAATTTAAATTTGCTATAATCATACCATATATATATATATATTATACATATTAAATTCATTATTAAATCAGCAACACACAACGCAATTTTAAAAATGTTTGGCACAGGACACCCGTCAAAAGAATAACTACCTCACCACAGACCGAGGCGGGACCATCTCAAATCAAAGACAAAAACAACTGTCCCCACCCCAGAAAAAAGTAAAATAAGTACTACAAACTTAAGAAGCCCCCCGGAAGAAAGACGGCCTACAAAGCCAGTTAGGCGTAGTATTGACGAGCTGGAGCAACGCGATGCAGGTAAAATAAGACCCTTACCGCAGTCGCAGCCACTACAGGCGAAAACAAGGGAGACACTGGGAACACAATTGTCACCATCAGTCCCAACAGCTCATAATAGGCACTCTAGAGCTATAAAGTGTCTTGAAAACATTAAGAGACAAGTAGGGGAGGCACGTAATCTCAAGCGAGAAATAAGGAAAGAGGTAGATGAAAACGCGGACCTGTTGCTCAAAATAATGAACGCATACGAGGATGAAAGAAAGAAAATGAAAAAGGAAGAGCCAGGGAGAGTGATAGAGGTTGACAGTGGAAGTATAGCGTCCACAGACAACATAGTGAGAAAGATTGAAGAGAATGAAAGACTGTTAAGAGAGAATGGTAGAATTATGAAAGAATTAAAAGAGAAAATAGAGAAACAAGACGAAAGAGAGACAGAGAGAGAAAGAAAGTTAGACAGGAATGAAAGTATGATCAAACAGAGTAATAAGGTTATGATAGATCTGAAAGAAAAGATTGAACAACAAGATGAGAGAGAAAAGAGAGAGAAAGTAAGGGCGTCATGACGTACGCGGGAGTGGTTGCGAGCCGGAGCAAACAACAGCCTGTAGAGCAAACGGCGCTCCACTCCGTAATCGTCACGTCAACGGATGAAAAAGAGACTGGGGATGAGGTGATGGAAAGACTTAGAAGAGTAGCAAGTGAAGATGAAGGATGGATTACAGTAGAAAAGGTACGAAAGACGAAGGATAGAAGCGTAATAATAGGATATAAGACAGATGAAGAAAGAAAGCGAGCGCAAAAGAGAATTGGGGAGAAAGAGAAGGGCCTCTGCATCGAGCAGGTCAAAAACCGGGACCCATTATTGGTGCTGTACGGCGTACTGAAAATCCATAAAGACGAACATCTCCTGAAGGTGATCAGGTCACGAAATCGTGATGTTTTTAGAGACCTTGATCCGGAACAGGATCGTATGACCGTGCAGTACCGTAGGGGTGCAAGAAACCCTCACATATGCCATGTGGTGCTCAGGGTCTCTCCGGCAATTTGGTCCCGTGTCCTGGGTATAGGGCGCCTGCAGGTTGATCTGCAACCGATAAGAGTTGCAGATCAAACTCCCCTGACGCAGTGCTCTCTGTGCTTGGGGTACGGACACAGCAGAAAATTCTGCAAAACATCGGAGCCCACTTGCAGTCATTGCGGTGGGCTCCACATGAGACTTAAATGTCCGGAGAGAGCAGTGGGTGCAGAACCCAACTGCCAGAATTGCCAAAGAGAGGGCCTGGGCAGCACAAGGCATAACATATTCAGCGATGCATGCCCGGTACGAATGAGGTGGGACAAAATAGCGAGAGCGTCCACACAGTATTGCTGAAGGCACCCCGGTGAATGCTGCCCCCTACAGAGTGTTGCAGGCGAACCTCATGAAGAAGAAACTGGCAACCGACGAGTTAATGCTCGAGGCTTCGAAACGCAAGGTTGCCTTCGCACTGGTGCAGGAGCCCTACGTGGGCGGGATAAGAAGGATGAAGGCATACCAGGGCGTCAGGGTCTTCCAGAACGGTGTGCAGGGAGATGGGACGATAAAGGCGGCCATCGTTGTTTTTGACCCAACGGTGGACGTCATACCGTACCCGCAACTCACCACCGATAACATCGTGGTGGTGGGGATCCAAACCACTGTCTGGAAGATCACGCTGGTGTCCTTCTACTTTGAACCCCAAGTCCCATTGGGGCCCTACCTAGAGCACCTTAAGAAGATCGAGCATGCGTCGGGACCCCGGGGACTTCTCATTGGAGGCGACGCCAACGCAAAGAGCACCTGGTGGGGGCACCCATTCGAAAACCAGAGAGGTAGCGACTTCAGAGACGCTCTCGAACAGATGAACTTTCATGTCCTGAACAGTGGAAATATTCCGACCTTCGATACTGTGCGGGGTGGAAAGAGGTACCACAGCAGCGTCGATGTCACTGCCTGCACGGGCGACATGCTCGCCCTGGTCGGCGCCTGGAGGGTTGACACTAGCCTGGTTAGTTCTGACCACAACGGCATAGCCTTCAGCATCAGCTTGGAAAGGGCAAAAGGCACCCACATAAAAAGAACCACGCGCCTCTATAACACCAAGAAGGCAAACTGGACCAACTTCCGGGTCAGCGTGGTTCAACACCTTGAATCTCGGGTGGACCCCATTACAAATATGGGTGAGCTAGAAGCCGAGGTGAGTGCGTTCTCCAACGCCATAAAAACAGCATGCGAGGAGAACATACCGGTGAAAAAAGCGGAACAGCTGTTGGCTATGCCGTGGTGGACAGAAAGTTTAGCGAACTTAAAAAGGGAGGTCAACACCAAAAGACGCCGAATCAGAAATGCGGCACCAGACAGGAGAGATTTGGTCGTTGCGCGGTACCTAGAATGCAAGGAGAAGTATGAAACGGAAGTAAGAATGGCACAGATTGAAGGTTGGAAGACTTTCTGCGGAAAGCAGGACAGGGAGGGAGTCTGGGAGGGGGTTTATAGAATGATAGGGAGGGCCACAGTAAGGGAAGAAGACCTACTGCTAATCCACAATGGAACCCATCTGGACGCAGGGGGCTCGGCGGAACTCCTCGCTCGGGTCTTTTACCCGAGAGACCAGCTGGAGGAGGATAATGAGGTGCATCGTCAGATACGCGAGACCGCCGAAAAGGTAGAAGATGGAGAGGGTCATGATAGCAATGACCCACCTTTTACGGTGGGCGAACTGATCGATGCACTTCACAGATTCAACCCCAAGAAAGCTCCCGGGGTGGATGGCTTTACAGCCGACATCTGCACCCACGCCATTAGGGCCGACCCCTTGTACTTTTTGAAGCTGCTGAATCAGTGCCTCCATCACGGCTACTTTCCTAAAATATGGAAGGAGGCCGTGGTGGTGGTACTGAAGAAGCCAGGTAAAACCTCGTACACCGAACCCAAATCGTACAGGCCGATTGGGCTATTGCCCGTCCTTGGTAAGGTGTACGAGAGAATGTTGGTCACTCGACTCAAATACCATCTACTGCCGCGGATGAGTACTCGCCAGTACGGCTTTATGCCCCAGAAAAGCACCGAAGACGCCCTCTATGACCTTATGAGGCACATAGGGGCTAGACTTCATGAGAAGAAAATGGTCACTATGGTGTCCCTGGACATAGAGGGGGCCTTCGACAGCGCCTGGTGGCCTGTCATAAAGGTACGACTGGCTGAGGAAAAGTGTCCGGCAAATTTGAGGAGGGTGATCGGCAGCTACCTTAGCGAGAGAAGTGTAAGGGTAAGGTATGCGGGCGCGGAGTGTAGACGCTCCACGGAGAAAGGGTGCGTCCAAGGATCGATAGGCGGTCCCTTACTGTGGAACTTGATTCTGAATCCGCTTTTGAAAGAGTTGGAGCACAGGGACGTCTACGTTCAGGCTTTCGCGGACGATGTGGTTTTGGTGT
>CAOLNX010000031.1:0-22500 GCA_948477245.1 Thumatha senex | reverse complement strand
AACCTAACCTAACCTAACCTAACCTAACCTAACCTAACCTAACCTAACCTAACCTAACCTAACCTAACCTAACCTAACCTAACCTAACCTAACCTAACCTAACCTAACCTAACCTAACCTAACCTAACCTAACCTAACCTAACCTAACCTAACCTAACCTAACCTAACCTAACCTAACCTAACCTAACCTAACCTAACCTAACCTAACCTAACCTAACCTAACCTAACCTAACCTAACCTAACCTAACCTAACCTAACCTAACCTAACCTAACCTAACCTAACCTAACCTAACCTAACCTAACCTAACCTAACCTAACCTAACCTAACCTAACCTAACCTAACCTAACCTAACCTAACCTAACCTAACCTAACCTAACCTAACCTAACCTAACCTAACCTAACCTAACCTAACCTAACCTAACCTAACCTAACCTAACCTAACCTAACCTAACCTAACCTAACCTAACCTAACCTAACCTAACCTAACCTAACCTAACCTAACCTAACCTAACCTAACCTAACCTAACCTAACCTAACCTAACCTAACCTAACCTAACCTAACCTAACCTAACCTAACCTAACCTAACCTAACCTAACCTAACCTAACCTAACCTAACCTAACCTAACCTAACCTAACCTAACCTAACCTAACCTAACCTAACCTAACCTAACCTAACCTAACCTAACCTAACCTAACCTAACCTAACCTAACCTAACCTAACCTAACCTAACCTAACCTAACCTAACCTAACCTAACCTAACCTAACCTAACCTAACCTAACCTAACCTAACCTAACCTAACCTAACCTAACCTAACCTAACCTAACCTAACCTAACCTAACCTAACCTAACCTAACCTAACCTAACCTAACCTAACCTAACCTAACCTAACCTAACCTAACCTAACCTAACCTAACCTAACCTAACCTAACCTAACCTAACCTAACCTAACCTAACCTAACCTAACCTAACCTAACCTAACCTAACCTAACCTAACCTAACCTAACCTAACCTAACCTAACCTAACCTAACCTAACCTAACCTAACCTAACCTAACCAGTACAACTCCTCGCTCGGACATTCTACCCGAAGGACCGGGTCGAGGAGGATACTGACGCGCATCGATTGCTCCGCATAAAAGCAGAAAAGGTTGAAGAGAGAGAGGGCCATGCTGAAAATGACCCACCTTTTACAGCGGCTGAGCTTATCGATGCGCTCAGAAAATTTAACCCTAAAAAGGCTCCTGGAGCGGACGGCCTTACTGCCGACATATGTAGCCACGCCATTATGGCCGACCCCTTGCACTTCCTGGAGCTGCTCAATCGGTGCCTCCGCTGCGGTTACTTTCCTAAAATATGGAAGGAAGCCGTGGTGGTGGTACTGAAGAAGCCAGGGAAAGACTCGTACACCGTCCCCAAGTCGTACAGACCGATCGGGCTTTTGCCTGTGCTGGGGAAGGTGTACGAGAGGATGTTGGTCACCCGCCTCAAATACCATCTTCTGCCAAGAATGAGTACTCGCCAGTACGGCTTTATGCCCCAGAAGAGCACCGAAGACGCCCTCTATGACCTTATGGGGCGCATAGTGGCTAAACTCAATGACAAGAGAATAGTCACTATGGTGTCCCTGGACATAGAGGGGGCCTTCGACAGCGCCTGGTGGCCAGCCATCAAGGTCCGACTGGCTGAGGAAAACTGTCCGGCGAATTTGAGGCGGGTGATCGGCAGCTACCTGAGCGACAGGGGGGTAAGGGTGCGGTACGCAGGCGAGGAGTGCAGCCGCTCCACGGAAAAAGGGTGCGTCCAAGGGTCGATCGGCGGTCCCTTACTGTGGAACCTCATTCTGAATCCACTTCTGGAAGAGCTGGAGAGAAAGGGCGTATATGTGCAGGCATTCGCGGACGATGTGGTGCTGATCTTTGACGGGGACACGGCTCAGGAAATCGAGGGACACGCCAATGCCTCTCTCGAGTATGTGCGGGGGTGGGGCATCGAAAATAAGCTGAAATTCGCACCGCACAAAACTTGTGCGATGGTTATCACGCGGAGGCTGAAGTTCGATGTCCCGCGCCTCAGCATGGGCGGGATAGACATTGGCATGTCCTCAGAAATAAAAATCCTAGGGCTCACAATAGATCATGCACTCACCTTCAACACTCACGTCACCAACGTATGCAAAAAGGCGATCGGCATCTACCGGAAGCTGGCGAGGATGGCCCGGATCAGCTGGGGGTTACACCCCGAGGTGATCCGGACGATCTACGTAGCAGCCGTGGAGCCGACGATACTGTACGCAGCCAGTGCTTGGCACGCGTCGGTGGGAAAGCTTGGTGTCAAAAAGCAGCTGAACGTGGTACAGCGCGGTTTCGCTCAAAAGCTGTGTAAGGCCTATCGCACGGTCTCTCTGAACTCGGCGCTAGTCTTGGCTGGTTTGCTCCCTCTGGACCTCAGAGTTCGCGAGGTGGCCTCATTGTATGAGGCCAAGAGAGGAGTGAGCCAGCCATGGCTGGGAGACTGGGAGATCGAGCGAATGACCCGGGCTATCGAGACCCCTCACCCCGTGGAGCATACAGCCTTGGAGTTCACCAGCCTTGTAGACGCGGGGCAGTTGGAGGATGCAAACCGTTTTCAGGTGCGCATCTTCACTGACGGGAGCAAGATTGAGGGCCGGGTCGGTGCCGCGTTATCGTTTTGGGATAACCGGACCGAAACTAAGACCCTCAAACTTGCTCTCGCACCCCATTGCACCGTCTACCAGGCCGAGCTCCTGGCACTATGCAAAGCGGCCAGTGAGGTTATCAAGCGAGGCGCGTCCACGTTTGGTATCTTCAGCGATAGCAGAGCCGCTCTCTTGACGGTAGTAAACCGTCATGCCCTCCATCCCTTGGCAGTGGAGACCAGGGCCGCAATTCAGCGCGGATTGGCCCAGGGCAAGGAAATCTCCTTGTTCTGGGTCAAGGCCCACGCAGGGCTGGAGGGCAACGAACGAGCTGATGAGCTCGCGAAGGAAGCGGCTCTGACGTTGAAGAGAGCACCTGACTACGGTCTGTGTCCTGTTTCATTCGTGAAGCGAGCCCTTAGACGGGACACGCTTGACGAGTGGAACAAGAGATACAGAGAGGGCGGGACGGCCTCCGTAACAAAGCTTTTCTTCCCATGCGCAGTGGAAGCGTACAGTATCGTCCGCAAGATGACGATCGCCGGCATCACGACCCAATTGCTGACGGGTCATGGTGGGTTCTCCTCATACTTGGCACGTTTCAAGTGTAGGGAGGACCCATCGTGTGCCTGTGAGCCAGATACCGAGGAGACGGTCGTCCACCTCCTGACAGAGTGCCCAATCCATTTGGCGGACAGAGTGGACTTGGAACTGGAACTTGGACAAAGCATAAAGATTGAAAATTTTCCCAAACTAATAAAATCACACAGGGCTCAGTTTCTAAACTTTGCAATAAAAGTAATAAAAATAGTCAATAAAAGAAATAGCAATTAATATTGTTTAAGTAATATTATAGAATATAAACTGTAAACAATAAAACATCATGTAATATAATTAAGGAACTAGCCTATAAGAAGCATTGTACAAAGCACAAATAAAGAAATTATAAGGATGTATACTTATAATCTAATAGTTAGTAAATAAGCAATGTAAGTGAATATGTATTAATGTTATAAAATAGAAAGTAAAAATGTAAATAGAAATGAAGAAGAATAAATAAAACAAAAATAAAAATCCAACCTATCCCCTTCCCACATAAGGATGACTCCCCCCCATCCCATAAGCGTGAAAGGCCGGTATGAAAGTGCGAGAGGCATACGAGCGAGACGAGTATGGTACTAGAGGACTGGAATAAAAGATGATATATACTTAAGATTTAGATATTTAGTTATTAAGTGTGAAAGGTCGGTAATGTATGAAAGTGCGAGAGGCATAAATGATAGAACTAGAATGAATTAGAGACAAAGAACGAAAGAGTAGAATAGCTTAGGTTCGAGATGATGGAAGCCCCGAGCTCTTCGGGGGGACTGTGGTGGGAGGGGAGGAGTGACGAGACGGCCCTCCTATCACTGTCTGTTACCGGTGCTCGGGGCTCCCACCATCTCTTGCAGTAGTTAAGAACAGCCCCGCGGGGCTATGGCTTACAGTATATGTAGACTAGAATCAAATTGTTAAATTAGGCTCTGTCCCAGGCAGAGATGCTAGACAAAAAAAAAAAAAAAAAAAAAAAAAAAAAAAAAAAAAAAAAAAAAAAAACCTAACCTAACCTAACCTAACCTAACCTAACCTAACCTAACCTAACCTAACCTAACCTAACCTAACCTAACCTAACCTAACCTAACCTAACCTAACCTAACCTAACCTAACCTAACCTAACCTAACCTAACCTAACCTAACCTAACCTAACCTAACCTAACCTAACCTAACCTAACCTAACCTAACCTAACCTAACCTAACCTAACCTAACCTAACCTAACCTAACCTAACCTAACCTAACCTAACCTAACCTAACCTAACCTAACCTAACCTAACCTAACCTAACCTAACCTAACCTAACCTAACCTAACCTAACCTAACCTAACCTAACCTAACCTAACCTAACCTAACCTAACCTAACCTAACCTAACCTAACCTAACCTAACCTAACCTAACCTAACCTAACCTAACCTAACCTAACCTAACCTAACCTAACCTAACCTAACCTAACCTAACCTAACCTAACCTAACCTAACCTAACCTAACCTAACCTAACCTAACCTAACCTAACCTAACCTAACCTAACCTAACCTAACCTAACCTAACCAAAAACGGATGTCACGCAGTGGATAGACAAACTTGTAGAACTAGTAAAGCAGATGGAGACCGGCAGAGAAAAGGTAGAGACACGTACTGATCCGCCCATCCCAACACCCATTCATCTGCCCGAGATGGAAAATCTAACGGCAAAACTGCAAGAACATGCAGAACTGCTCGCAAAAAACGCAGATGAAATGCGAGAACTAAAGTCCGCGCTGCAAATTAATACGGAGCAATATAAAAAACCAACCTATGCCAATGTAGTCGCCACCTCACCTAAAATGCAACACCAAAAACCGCCGTTGCACTCCATTATGATTACATCAGATAAGGAGGAAGAAACCGGAGACCAGGTTTTAGAAAGGGTGAGAAAGGCAGTGGATGCAAAGGAGGGGTGGATCAAGATAGAAAGGGTCAGGAAAGCTAAAGATAGAAAGATTATCTTGGGTTGTCAAACTGCAGCAGACAGAGACAGCGCTAGAAAAAGGCTGGAGAAGGAGCGACTCCATGTTGAGGACATCAAAAATAAGGACCCAATGGTGATGTTGAAAGATGTATTGAGCATCAATACAGATGAAGAAGTGCTTGGGGCCATAAAAAAGCAAAACAGGGATATCTTTGATGGACTCAACAAGGAGGACGAAAGAATGACAGTCAAATTCAGAAAAAGGGCGAGGAACCCCCACACCAACCACGTGGTCCTAACGGTCTCACCGAAGCTATGGACTAAAATGACAGCGATCGGGACCCTTCACGTGGACCTACAGCGGGTTAAGGTAGCAGATCATTCACCACTGGTGCAATGCTCGCGCTGCCTGGCATACGGACACGTGAGGGGAGTGTGCACCGAAGCTCAAGAGACGTGCTGTCACTGTGGGGGACCACATTTGAAAGCGCAATGTGATGTCTGGGTCGTCAACGCAACGCCATCATGCAAGAACTGCAAGAGGGCGAGGCTTGACCGCACAGAGCACAACGCTTTCAGCCAAGAGTGTCCCGTCCGAAGGCGCTGGGAGGCACTGGCCAGGTCAGCCGTAGCATATTGCTAAGGGCAGCCAGGCAGTGAACTCCGCCTATCACGTGTTCCAAACAAATCTCAGAAAAAAGAAGTTGGCTCAACAGGAAATGCTTATAGAAGCAACAAAACGCAAGGCAATGGCAGTCCTGATCCAGGAGCCTTGGGTGGATACGGCTCGGGTGATGAGGAGTTATCCGGGGACCAGAGTCTACCAAAATAACCCGACAGAAGAAGAAAAGGTCAAGGCAGCAATTGCGATCCTTGATCCACATATAGATGTGACCCAATACCCCGACCTCACTACGAACAACATAGTAGTAGTGGGTCTAAAAACTGTCGACTGGAAGATCACTCTGGTTTCATTTTACCTCGAGCCGGATCGACCAATTGAACCATATTTGGCCAAATTAAAAAATATCGCAGCCAAACCTGGGCTTGGTAAAATTATTATGGGGGGAGATGGGAATGCGTGGAACACGTGGTGGGGTAGTGAGGAAGTTAACTCACGAGGGAAGAAACTGCAGCAGTTGATTGACGAGATGGGCCTCCAGGTGCTCAACACGGGGAACACCCCTACATTTGATACAATTAGGGGCACAACGAGGTTCAAGAGCCACGTTGACGTCACTATCTGCACGGCAAGCGCACTAGACTTGGTGGTGAATTGGAAGGTCGAAACAAACCTCACAAGCTCGGACCACAATGGCATCACATTCGACATCAAACTCAAAAGGTCTAAGGGTGTTGACATTGCAAGGACTACACGCCAATACAACACAAGAAAGGCCAAATGGGAGGACTTTCACAGAGAACTGGTTGAACTCAAAGTAAGCAGAAATATAACCATAAATAGAATTAACAATATCACAAAAAACGGACAAATTGACGAATTTATAAAGGAGTTCAACCAGGTCATTACTAAAGCGTGTAGCAGCAACATCCCTAAAAAACTCAAATGTCAAAAATTATCGGTCCCATGGTGGTCCGAAGAGCTTGCCGCAATGAAACGGGAAGTCACCACCAAGAGGCGGCGAATAAGATGCGCAGCGCCGGTCCGCAGAGCCGGCGTCGTGAGTGAGTACCTGGAGAGCAAAGAAAGATATGAAACAGAAGCAAAGAGAGCCCAGATTGAATCCTGGAAGGAATTCTGCTGCAAGCAGGATAAAGAGGGGTTGTGGGAAGGCATATATAGGGTAATTGGACGAACCGCGGGTAGAGCCGAGGACGTACTCCTGGAGGTGAATGGCGTGGCGCTAGATGAGGAAGGCTCAGCCAAATTGCTGGCTGAAACATTTTATCCGGACGACTTGGGGAGCGAGGACACGGCGGAACAAAAACGTCTGAGAGAAGAATCGGAGGTGGTGGCTGGTGGACCATGCGGGGAGCTGCGTGACCCACCATTCACCCCTGTAGAGCTCGAAACAGCGGTCCGATCCTTCAACCCCAAGAAAGCACCTGGTGCCGACGGTTTCACGGCAGACATCTGCAGCCACGCCATCAGAAATGAGCCGGAATTGTTCCTCAATCTTGCCAACAAGTGCCTCACATTGCACTACTTTCCGAAGACCTGGAAAGAAGCGACGGTCGTGGCGTTACGTAAGCCGGGCAAAGACAACTATTCGCAGCCTAAGTCGTATAGACCAATTGGCCTCCTTCCAGTGCTGGGGAAGATCCTCGAAAAGATGATTATGTCGAGACTTCGACACCATCTTCACTCGAGGATCAGTCCCCACCAGTATGGGTTTATGTCGCAAAGGAGCTGCGAGGACGCCCTCTGTACCCTGATCCAACATATACGGGACAAATTGAAACGCAAGAAAATCGTGACTGTTGTATCTCTGGATATAGAGGGCGCCTTCGACAGCGCATGGTGGCCGGCGATTAAAATGCGACTGGTAGAGGAGGAGTGTCCGGAAAGGCTTAGAAGAGTGCTCAATAGTTACATGAGCGACCGACAAGTGCATGTGAGATACGCAGGAAAGGAGCACACAATAAGAACCAGAAAGGGCTGCGTCCAGGGCTCTATCGGCGGACCAATTTTATGGAATTTGTTGCTGGATCCACTGTTGCACAGTCTGGAGAAGAGAGGCGAGTATGCGCAGGCGTTTGCAGACGATGTCGTCCTTGTGTTTTGTGGAGACACAGGTGGGGAAATAGAGAGGCAGGCCAGTGCCGCCCTCGAACATGTTAAGGCGTGGGGTGAAAGAAATAAGTTAAAATTTGCTCCACATAAGACCAATGCTATGGTCATCACAAAGAAACTGAAATATGACACACCACGGCTTAGCATGGGAGGGGTCGACATTGGCATGTCAAGTGAAATAAAAATCTTAGGCCTCATCATCGACAACAAGCTGACGTTCAACGCACACGTAGAGAGCGTGTGCCGGAGAGTAACAGCTATCCACAAACAGCTGACCAGGGCGGCGAAAACGAGTTGGGGTCTGCATCCAGAAGTCATACACACCATCTACACAGCGACCGTGGAACCTGTAATTTTGTACGCGGCTGGCGCGTGGGCGCCGGCGGTTGAGAAGTTGGGCATCAAGAAGCGACTGAATTTCATTCAGCGGAGCTTCGCACAGAAAATCTGTAAGGCATATCGCACGGTCTCCCTCAATTCGGCCTTGGTATTGTCGGGTATACTCCCTCTTGACTTAAGAGTCAAAGAGGCAGCGCTCCTTTACAGAGTGAGAAGGGGAGAGACAATACCAGGCATGGCCGGGAGGGAGATCGAGCGAATGTCCTCTGCAGCGGAAAGTCCTCATCCTGCCGAACATATGAGCCTGAAGTTCATTAACCTGGAAAACGATGAGCAGGTGGATCATTTGGAACATCTTGAGATCAAAATTTACACTGATGGCAGCAAAATAGCAGACAAAGTCGGAGCTGCACTTTCATTTTGGAAAGATGGGACCGAAATAAGAGCTCGAAAACTAGGTCTGTCATCATACTGCACAGTTTACCAGGCAGAACTTTTGGCCATATGCGAGGCAACGAGGATGATTTTGAAACACAGTGCGACAACTTTCGGCGTGTTCAGCGACTCAACCGCGGCTCTCCAGACGGTCGTGAATCCCAGTTCACTCCATCCCCTAGCAGTCGAGGCCAGAAAAAATATAAAAAGCAGTTTTTTGTCAGGCAAAAATATAATTTTGCACTGGGTAAGGGCGCACGTGGGATTGGAGGGGAATGAGAGGGCCGACGAACTGGCGAAAGAGGCAGCTTTGGGGTCGAGGAGGTCGCCGGATTACGACTTGTGTCCGGTCTCATTCGTCAAGCGCAGTATTCGTACTGATACGCTCGGCGAGTGGGGCCGCCGGTACGAGTCCGGCGACACCGCCTCGATCACGAAGCTCTTCTTTCCAAGCGCGGTGGACGCGTACAGAATTATCAGGAAGTTCACACCAAACAGACACACCACACAGGTCCTGACGGGGCATGGTGGGTTCTCAGAGTACTTGACTCGATTCAAGTGCAAGGAGAACCCATCATGCACTTGTGACTCCGACACAGAGGAGACAGTTCCTCATCTACTGGCGGAATGTCCAATCTTCGCAAGGCTAAGATACAATCTAGAGCATGAGATAGGATGTAGAGTTACAGTGGCAAGTTTAAAAGAAATTATATCAGGAAAGGAAAGAAACAAGTTATTAGATTATTGTACGGAAATATGCAAATATGTTAATAAATTAAATAAAACAGACTGAAAGAAAATTACAACAACATAATATAAAATTATGTTGTAGGTAGATAATTCGTAGGTAATAAGTAAAATATGTATACGTATATAGTAAATTAAGAAACTGGAACTTAATGTATAAATTAGAAATAGTAAAATTGTAAAATATAAATATAAGAAAAATGTAAACCCACAACCCACTTAGAAAATGTATAATCACTAATAGTAATATAGTAGTAGTATAAGTAAATAAAAACACAAGCAATAAAAATAAGAAGCATATGTAATAATAAGATAGAAATAAGAAAAAGAATGCCAAAGCACAAGAAAGGCACGGTGTAAGAACTTATTTAACCTATAGCTATAAGAAATAAAGAAAAATAAAAAATTAGAAGCGAGAATAGCAGGAATCCCACCTGAAAACTGAGTGAAAGGTTGAATGCAAGAAAGATAAGGTATGCGGAATGAAAGTTTGACTAAAAGTGAGAACTGGAATGAAAGACTTATATAGTAGGAAAGTCTCCGAAATGTAAACATCGGGGGTGTAGCTAGGCACGACAAATAAAAAAAAAAAAAAAAAAAAAAAAAAAAAAAAAAAAAAAAACCTAACCTAACCTAACCTAACCTAACCTAACCTAACCTAACCTAACCTAACCTAACCTAACCTAACCTAACCTAACCTAACCTAACCTAACCTAACCTAACCTAACCTAACCTAACCTAACCTAACCTAACCTAACCTAACCTAACCTAACCTAACCTAACCTAACCTAACCTAACCTAACCTAACCTAACCTAACCTAACCTAACCTAACCTAACCTAACCTAACCTAACCTAACCTAACCTAACCTAACCTAACCTAACCTAACCTAACCTAACCTAACCTAACCTAACCTAACCTAACCTAACCTAACCTAACCTAACCTAACCTAACCTAACCTAACCTAACCTAACCTAACCTAACCTAACCTAACCTAACCTAACCCAGTCACATTCGACCTCCCGACCAGAGAGCCACGAATTTTTGCCGCTCCGTACTTTAAAAATTCGAAAAAGTGGGTTTTTCGCAACCGAATAGCGCGTGTGTTACACCAAAAGTTGCGTCTTGTCGCGCCGCACACGCCTCTCTATAGCACCGATTTTTCGTGTTAACGCAGTAAAAGTTATTAACCAAAAAGTGCTAAAATTAGAGGTTAAGTAGATGACAAAAGTGTATAAAAATTGAAATAAAACCGTGAAAAGTGAAGGTATAATAGTGTAAAAAGTGTCTAGTGGTGTGGCATAGCGGCCCTCGTCGACCTGCGGTTTCGGTCTCGCCGAAAAACAGTTGGTTTTTCCGGCAGAGGACTGAAAAGCAATTTTCCACCACGTGGTTTTCACCACGAGGTCATCGAAGGAGGCAAGCTAGAAGCGTGGAACTCAGCAGGGACTTAGAAGGTACCAGTACAAACAATTCTCAAGAAAGAACAGATTTTTAGGTCCACAGAATTTTAATTAATTTATAATTAAAGTTATAAACTTCGGACATCTTTTTCTTGAAGACCAGGAAAAATTTGACAAATCTACAACTGCTATCTTTTGCGCGCTAGCTGGGACTACACATTTTGAAAATTTTGGATTTTTTGGACCTTTAGTTATAGAATTAAAATTAAAATCGTAAAAATTTTTGTTTTTTATAAAAAATTGTGTTTTTAAAATTTTTATTTTTAGATTTTTATTGTGTAGGTTGTTGACCCTAAATAAACAAATTTTTTGAATATTTTTGTAAATTTTTAGGACTTGGCGTTTCGGAGCTATTGATTTTTTAGTGTTTTTGCTTAATATATACAAAATTAACAATAAATTAATATTTTTAAAGGTGGAATTAGCTTTAGATAATAGAAATTAGTATATATAACCCCAAACTGGGGTCTTCTAACTTCAAAATTAAAGATTTTTGCGAAATCCGCCATCTTGAATTAAATTTTTAAAATTTTTGAATTAACGTAGCTCCGAGACGAAAAGACTTAGAGACGTGAGATTTTCACTAAAGTCAGGCTCGGGACCTGAACTTTTTTATAAAATAGGAAATTACGTTTTTGGACAAAATTTTTTATTTTTGTTTAAAACTCCCCTGGATAGGTGCAGTAAGTGAGGCCACATAGTCTGGTGAAAACCAGGTTACTCTACGACCATTGGTTGCAGAGTTATTAGCAGTCAAAGTTGGTCTCTGACAGCTCGGCGGCCATTTTTTATTTTTTAGAACCGCCATAACTCTTGAACGCCTTGAGTTGGAAAGCCCTGGTTTTCTTTGCTAGATTATAGGGATCAGGAGCTACCTACTCCTCGATTTATAGGCAAATAGGAGTCACAAAATTTTAGGGGGCCGAAAAGCACTTGGACGGGTGGAGGGGGTCGGGGTGAACAGGGCAAACCCAAACTTGGCTGCTCTGCGACGTCTGGGCCCGGAGATACAGGTGATCAAAGTTCGGCTTTGACAGCTCAGCCGCCATCTTGGAAAACTTTGATCGCCTGTAGCTTTGGAACGGGGCGTCGTAGAGTGGTACGGTTTTCTCTGGGCGTCTCGGCGGCCTGTTCCCTACCCGAGTAGGGGGTATTGGAGGGGATTCGGGGTAAAAAATTTTTTGGTGTAAAAAAGGCTACCGGGGGGTAGGTCTCGACGTGCTCTCCAAGATTAACCCGAACACGAGCAAAATCGGCCCGGTGGTTCGGGAGATACGGGGGATTTTGAAAACACGTTCGGCCATTTTGAAAAATTTTGAGCCCCTGTTTCTCCGGAACCCCTTGGGTTAGTGGCGACGTGTTTGGGTTCGTTGGAAAGGGCTCGACGGGGACTATCGACTGGGCCTCTCTACACGTCTCTACATAGAGCGTGTAGAGTTTTTGGAGAAAAATTTAGATTTTCGACTAAAATTATAGTAGAGATTAAAATTTTCTGGCAAATTTAGACTCGGGAGGGCTTCAAGGAGTTAGTAGAGACTGTGTACCGCTGCTGCATTAGAAATTAAGGTGTTTTAAATTACTTTCTTTTTTTTTTATTATTATATTTATTAGAATAAGACTTAGGCTTATTGGCCACAATTTTAGGATAAGACGTAGCTGGCCTACAGCTAGGAACTAGTTATAAGGATACGATAACTCTATATAGAGTAAAACTGTGACGTTGTTTGTAAATTTCTTTCTTCTGATTACTCCTTTAAATAGACCAAGCCTTATTGGCTCTACCAGTAAGACACTGAGTGTAATAACTACATTTTTACTTTTTACCTTATACCTTTTCACTCTAAATACGACTGCTGAACGAGGGACGACAGAGTACCTGTGCATGCACTACACATAAACAGCTATACCTACATATACATTACCCAACGCGCTCATACACACACACATCTCTCAGCCGTGGACAACAATACACACATACACACACTTGATATTCACGCTACATACACTACACACCACATCACACAATCTGACAGAGTACCTTTACATACTCTTCAGAAAACACACGGTACAACACACACGCTACCTGGGGTACCCTATACATATCCCACTAGCAACACTTCCTCATAGCAGCAACAGCACACCCCCATACAATGTTCGTTTCACAAAGAACACCGCCAAAAAGCTCAGAGGAGGAGCCTACCCGCGCATCACCATCGAAAACAATAACCAAAAAATCGATTGTTAGGAGAAGCTTAGAAACCTTTGAGAGTAAGGCCAGCACCTCAAAGATTACTTCTCACGATCGAGCGGGTGATCCACTGCGGCCGACTAAACGCCTGGAGTACAGCCCGTTAAAAACCACCACCAGGCCTACAGACAAAATTGCAGAGGTAGATAAAACAAAAAAGGCTAAAACACCTCAGCCTATAGAGCATAGCCCCGTATGTGGGAAATCGTACCCCGACAGAACGTCTGAGGCAAAGGACATAGCCAAGAAGGCGAAAACTTCCCTCGGGCTAGCCAGGAATTTAAGATCCGAAATAAAGACGGATGTCACGCAGTGGATCGATAAACTTGTGGAATTAGTGAAGCAGATGGAGACTGGAAGAGAAGAGGTGGAGACCCGTACTGATCTGCCCATCCCAACACCCACTTATCTACCTGAGATGGAAAAACTAACGGCGAAATTGCAAGAACATGCAGAACTGCTCGCAAAAAATGCAGACGAAATGCGAGAGCTGAAGTCCGTGCTGCAAATCAACACGGAGCAGCAGAAAAAACCAACGTATGCTAGTGTGGTTGCCACTCCTCATAAAATGCAACAACAGAAACCGCCGTTGCATTCTATCATGATAACATCGGACAAGGAGGAAGAAACCGGAGACCAGGTTTTAGAAAGGGTGAGGAAGGCAGTGGATGCAAAAGAAGGGTGGATTAAAATAGAAAGGGTCAGGAAAGCAAGAGATAGAAAAATAATCTTGGGTTGTCAAACTGCAGCAGACAGAGACAGCGCCAGAACAAGGCTGGAGAAAGAGCGACTCCATGTTGAGGACATCAAAAACAAAGACCCAATGGTGATGCTGAAGGATGTACTGAACCTTAATTCAGATGAAGAAGTGATTAAGGCAATAAAGAAGCAAAACCGGGATGTCTTTGATGGACTCAACAAGGAGGACGAAAGAATCTGTGTCAAATTTAGAAAAAGGGCGAGGAACCCCCACACCAACCACGTGGTCCTAACGGTCTCACCGAAATTATGGACTAGAATGACAGCGATCGGGACCCTTCACGTGGACCTACAGCGGGTTAGGGTAGCAGATCATTCGCCACTAGTGCAATGCTCACGCTGCCTGGCATACGGACACGTGAGGGGAGTGTGCACCGAAGCTCAAGAGACGTGCTGTCACTGTGGGGGACCACATTTGAAGGCGCAATGTGATGTCTGGGCCGTCAACGCAACGCCATCTTGCAGGAATTGCAAGAGGGCGAGGCTGGACCGCACGGAGCACAACGCTTTCAGCCAAGAGTGTCCCGTCCGAAGGCGCTGGGAGGCACTGGCCAGGTCAGCCGTAGCATACTGCTAAGGGCAGCCAGGCAGTGAACTCCGCCTATCACGTGTTCCAAACAAACCTCAGAAAAAAGAAGTTGGCCCAACAAGAAATGCTTATAGAAGCAACTAAACACAAGGCAATGGCAGTCCTGATCCAGGAACCTTGGGTGGATACGACTCGGGTAATGAGGAGCTATCCAGGAACCAGAGTCTACCAAAATAACCCGGCAGAAGAAGAGACGGTCAAGGCAGCAATCGCGATCTTTGACCCGCATATAGATGTGACTCAATACCCTGACCTCACTACGAACAATATCGTAGTAGTGGGTCTGAAAACGATCGACTGGAAGATCACTCTGGTCTCCTTTTACCTCGAGCCGGATCGACCAATTGAACCATACTTGGCTAAATTAAAAAATATTGCGGCCAAACCTGGGCTTGGTAAAATTATCATGGGGGGAGACGGGAATGCTTGGAACACGTGGTGGGGCAGTGAGGAAGTTAACTCACGGGGGAAAAAGCTGCAGCAGTTGATAGACGAGATGGGCCTCCAGGTGCTCAACACGGGGAACACCCCTACATTTGATACAATTAGGGGCACAACGAGGTTCAAGAGCCACGTTGATGTCACTATCTGCACGGCAAGCGCTCTAGACTTGGTGGTGAACTGGAAGGTTGAAACAAACCTCACAAGCTCGGACCATAACGGCATTACTTTTGACATTAAGCTCAAAAGGTCCAGGGGAGTTGACATCGCAAGGACTACACGCCAATACAACACGAGGAAGGCCAACTGGGAGGAGTTTCATAGAGAACTGGTTGAACTCAAAGTGAGCAGAAACTTAACCATTAATAGGATTAATAACATCACAGAAAGCGGAGAAATGGATGAATTTATAAACGAGCTCAACCAGATCATTGCTAAGGCGTGTAGCAGCAACATCCCCAAAAAACTTAAGAGTCAAAAACTGTCGGTCCCGTGGTGGTCCGAAGAGCTAGCAGCAATGAAGCGAGAAGTCACCACCAAGAGGCGGCGAATAAGATGCGCAGCGCCGGTCCGCAGAGCCGGCGTCGTGAGTGAGTACCTGGAGTGCAAAGAAAGGTATGAAACGGCGGCAAAGAGAGCCCAGATCGAATCCTGGAAGGAGTTCTGCTGTAAGCAGGATAAAGAAGGGTTGTGGGAGGGGATCTATCGGGTAATTGGACGAACCGCGGGTAGAGCTGAGGACGTACTCCTGGAGGTGAATGGCGTGGCGCTAGATGAGGAGGGCTCAGCCAAACTATTGGCTGAAACATTCTACCCGGACGACTTGGGGAGCGAGGACACGGCGGAACAAAAACGTCTGAGAGAAGAATCGGAGGTGGTGGCTGGTGGACCATGTGGGGAGCTGTGTGACCCACCATTCACCCCTGTAGAGCTCGAAACAGCGGTCCGATCCTTCAACCCCAAGAAGGCACCAGGTGCCGACGGTTTCACGGCGGACATCTGTAGCCACGCCATCAGAAATGAGCCGGAATTGTTCCTCAATCTTGCTAACAAGTGCCTCACATTGCACTACTTTCCGAAGACCTGGAAAGAAGCGACGGTCGTGGCGTTACGTAAACCGGGCAAAGACAACTATTCGCAGCCTAAGTCGTATAGACCAATTGGCCTCCTTCCGGTGCTGGGGAAGATCCTCGAAAAGATGATTATGTCGAGACTTCGACACCATCTTCACTCGAGGATCAGTCCCCACCAATATGGATTTATGTCGCAAAGGAGCTGCGAGGACGCCCTCTGTACCCTGATCCAACATATACGGGACAACTTGGCACGTAAGAAAATCGTGACTGTTGTGTCACTGGATATAGAGGGCGCCTTCGACAGCGCATGGTGGCCGGCGATTAAAATGCGACTGGTAGAGGAGGAGTGTCCGGAAAGGCTTAGAAGAGTGCTCAATAGTTACATGAGCGACCGACAAGTGCATGTGAGATACGCTGGAAAGGAGCACACAATAAGAACCAGAAAGGGCTGCGTCCAGGGCTCTATCGGCGGACCAATTTTATGGAACTTGCTACTGGATCCACTGTTGCACAGTCTGAAGAAGAGAGGCGATTATGCACAGGCATTTGCGGACGATGTCGTCCTCGTGTTTTGTGGAGGCACAGGTGAGGAAATAGAGAGGCAGGCCAATGCCGCCCTCGAACATGTTAAGGCGTGGGGTGACAGAAATAAGTTAAAATTTGCTCCACACAAAACTAATTCTATGGTCATCACAAGGAAACTGGTATATGACACACCACGGCTTAGCATGGGAGGGGTCGACATTGGCATGTCTAGAGAAATAAAAATCTTGGGCCTCATCATTGACCAGAAGTTGACGTTCAACGCACATGTGGAGAGCGTGTGCCGGAGAGTGACAGCCATCCATAAACAGCTGACCAGGGCGGCGAAAACGAGTTGGGGTCTGCATCCTGAAATCATACACACCATCTACACAGCGACCGTGGAACCTGTAATTTTGTACGCGGCTGGCGCGTGGGCGCCGGCGGTTGAGAAGTTGGGCATCAAGAAGCGACTGAATTTCATTCAGCGGAGCTTCGCACAGAAAATCTGTAAGGCATATCGCACGGTCTCCCTCAATTCGGCCTTGGTATTGTCGGGTATACTCCCTCTTGACTTAAGAGTCAAAGAGGCAGCGCTCCTTTATAGAGTGAGAAGGGGAGAGACAATACCAGGCATGGCCGGGAGGGAGATCGAGCGAATGTCCTCTGCAGCGGAAAGTCCTCATCCTGCCGAACATATGAGCCTGAAGTTCATCAACCTGGAAAACAATGAGCAGGTGGATCAATTGGAACATCTTGAGATAAAAATTTATACTGATGGCAGCAAAATAGCAGATAAAGTCGGAGCTGCACTTTCATTTTGGAAAGATGGGACCGAAATAAGAGCTCGAAAACTAGGTCTGTCATCATACTGTACAGTTTACCAGGCAGAACTTTTGGCCATATGCGAGGCAACGAGGATGATTTTGAAACACAGTGCGACAACTTTCGGCGTGTTCAGCGACTCAACCGCGGCTCTCCAGACGGTCGTGAATCCCAGTTCACTCCATCCCCTAGCAGTTGAAGCCAGAAAAAATATAAAAAGCGGTTTTTTGTCAGGCAAAACTATAATTTTGCACTGGGTAAGGGCGCACGTGGGGTTGGAGGGGAATGAGAGGGCCGACGAACTGGCGAAAGAGGCAGCTTTGGGGTCGAGGAGGTCGCCGGATTACGACTTGTGTCCGGTCTCATTCGTCAAGCGCAGTATTCGTACTGATACGCTGGGTGAGTGGGGCCGCCGGTACGAGTCTGGCGACACCGCCTCGATCACAAAGCTCTTCTTTCCTAGCGCGGTGGACGCGTACAGAATTATCAGGAAGTTCACACCAAACAGACACACCACACAGGTCCTGACGGGGCATGGTGGGTTCTCAGAGTACTTGACTCGATTCAAGTGCAAGGAGAACCCATCATGTACTTGTGACTCCGACACAGAGGAGACAGTTCCTCATCTACTGGCGGAATGTCCAATCTTCCTAAGACAAAGATATAATCTGGAGCACGAGATAGGATGTAGCGTTACAGTAGCAAATCTAAAAGAAATTATATCAGGGAAAGAAAGAAACAAGCTATTAGACTATTGTACAGAAATATGCAAATATGTAAATAAAATAAACAAAACAGACTGAAAGAAAATTACAGCAACATAATATAAAATTATGTTGTAGGTAGATATATCATAGGTAATAAGTAAGATATGTATTAGTATATAGTAAAATAAGAAACTGAAACTAAATGTTAAATTAGAAGTAGTAAATTGTAAAATATAAGAAGTAGTAAATTGTATAAGTACATTTAAATATAAGAAAAATGTAATCCCACAACCCACTCAGAAAGGTAGAACTATCAACAGTATTATAAGTAAATAAAAACACAAGAATTAAATATAAGAAGAATGATGTAATAATAAAAGATAGAAAATAAGAAAAAGAATGCCAAAGCACAAGAAAGGCACTGAGTAAGAAATTTATTTATCCTTATAGATATAAGAAATAAAGAAAAATAAATAATTAGAAGTGAGAATAGCAGGAATCCCACCTGAAAAATGAGTGAAAGGTTGAATGCAAGAAAGATAAGGTATGCGGAATGAGAGTTTGACTAAAAGTGAGAACTGGAATGGAAGACTTATTTAGTAGGAAAGTCTCCGAAATGTAAACATCGGGGGTGTAGCTAGGCACACACAAAAAAAAAAAAAAAAAAAAAAAAAAAAAAAAAAAAACCTAACCTAACCTAACCTAACCTAACCTAACCTAACCTAACCTAACCTAACCTAACCTAACCTAACCTAACCTAACCTAACCTAACCTAACCTAACCTAACCTAACCTAACCTAACCTAACCTAACCTAACCTAACCTAACCTAACCTAACCTAACCTAACCTAACCTAACCTAACCTAACCTAACCTAACCTAACCTAACCTAACCTAACCTAACCTAACCTAACCTAACCTAACCTAACCTAACCTAACCTAACCTAACCTAACCTAACCTAACCTAACCTAACCTAACCTAACCTAACCTAACCTAACCTAACCTAACCTAACCTAACCTAACCTAACCTAACCTAACCTAACCTAACCTAACCTAACCTAACCTAACCTAACCTAACCTAACCTAACCTAACCTAACCTAACCTAAC
The DNA here is from genome assembly GCA_948477245.1 of Thumatha senex. Classification (NCBI taxonomy): domain Eukaryota; kingdom Metazoa; phylum Arthropoda; class Insecta; order Lepidoptera; family Erebidae; genus Thumatha; species Thumatha senex. The sequence continues at coordinate 3,287 of CAOLNX010000031.1, read as the reverse complement.
CTAACCTAACCTAACCTAACCTAACCTAACCTAACCTAACCTAACCTAACCTAACCTAACCTAACCTAACCTAACCTAACCTAACCTAACCTAACCTAACCTAACCTAACCTAACCTAACCTAACCTAACCTAACCTAACCTAACCTAACCTAACCTAACCTAACCTAACCTAACCTAACCTAACCTAACCTAACCTAACCTAACCTAACCTAACCTAACCTAACCTAACCTAACCTAACCTAACCTAACCTAACCTAACCTAACCTAACCTAACCTAACCTAACCTAACCTAACCTAACCTAACCTAACCTAACCTAACCTAACCTAACCTAACCTAACCTAACCTAACCTAACCTAACCTAACCTAACCTAACCTAACCTAACCTAACCTAACCTAACCTAACCTAACCTAACCTAACCTAACCTAACCTAACCTAACCTAACCCAGCCACTAATTCACAATGAAACCCATTTGGACGCAAAGGGTTCAGTACAACTCCTCGCCCGAACCTTCTACCCGGAGGATCGGGTCGAGGAGGACACTGAGATGCATCGGCAGGTGCGCATGAAAGCCGAAAAGGATGACAGCACAGAGGGTCATAATGATGATGACCCACCTTTTACGGTGGGCGAACTGCACGATGCGCTTCAGAAGTTTAACCCTAAAAAAGCACCGGGAGCGGACGGCTTTACAGCCGACATTTGTGCTCACGCCGTTGGTGCAAACCCCTTAGACTTCCTGGAGCTGCTTAATCGGTGCCTCCATCACGGCTACTTTCCTAAGATATGGAAGGAAGCAGTGGTGGTGGTGCTGAAGAAGCCGGGTAAAGACTCGTACACCACCCCCAAGTCGTACAGACCGATTGGGCTATTGCCTGTCCTTGGCAAGGTGTACGAGCGAATGCTGATTACTCGCCTCAAATACCATCTGTTGCCGCGAATGAGTACTCGCCAGTATGGTTTTATGCCCCAGAGAAGCACCGAGGACGCCCTCTATGACCTTATGGGGCACATAGTGGCAAAACTCCATGACAAGAGGATTGTCACTATGGTGTCCCTGGACATAGAGGGGGCCTTCGATAGCGCCTGGTGGCCCGCTATTAGAGTGAGACTGGTTGAGGAAAAATGCCCGGCAAATTTGAGACGAGTAATTGGTAGTTACCTAAGCGACAGGAGAGTCAGGGTTAGGTACGCAGGCGAGGAGTGCAGCCGCTCCACGGGCAAAGGGTGCGTCCAGGGGTCGATCGGCGGTCCCTTGCTGTGGAACCTGCTTTTGGATCCACTTTTGAAAGGTCTGGAGCGAAAGGGAGTGTATGTGCAGGCGTTCGCAGACGATGTGGTGCTGGTGTTTGATGGGGACTCGGCTCTTGAAATCGAGGGACACGCCAATGCCTCTCTCGAGCATGTGCGGGAGTGGGGCATCGGAAACAAGCTGAAATTCACACCGCACAAAACCTGTGCGATGGTAATTACGCGGAGGCTAAAGTACGATGTCCCGCGCCTCAGCATGGGCGGGATAGACATTGGCATGTCCAGGGAAATCAAAATTCTAGGGCTCACCATAGACCGCGCACTAACATTCAACACACATGTCACCAACGTATGCAGAAAGGCGATCGGCATCTATCGGAAGCTGGCGAGGATGGCCCGGATCAGCTGGGGATTACACCCCGAGGTGATCCGGACGATCTACGTCGCAGCCGTGGAGCCGACGATATTGTACGCTGCCAGTGCTTGGCACGCATCGGCGGAGAAGCTTGGTGTCCGAAAGCAGCTAAACGTGGTACAGCGCGGTTTCGCCCAAAAGCTGTGCAAGGCCTACCGTACGGTCTCTCTGAACTCGGCGCTGGTCCTGGCTGGTTTGCTCCCTCTGGACCTCAGAGTTCGAGAGGTGGCCTCATTATATGAGGCCAAGAGAGGAGTGAGCCAGCCATGGCTGGGAGACTGGGAGGTCGAACGAATGGCCCCGGCGATAGAGTCTCCTCACCCCGCGGAGCATGCGGTCCTGGGGTTCACCAGCCTGGTAGACGAGGGGCAACTGGAAGATGCAAACCACTTTGAGGTGCGCATCTTCACGGATGGGAGCAAGATTGAGGGCCGAGTCGGTGCCGCGCTATCGTTTTGGAATAGCCGGACCGAAACTAAGGCCCTCAAACTTGCTCTCGCGCCTCATTGCACCGTCTACCAGGCCGAGCTCCTGGCGCTATGCAAAGCGGCCAGTGAGGTCCTCAGGCGTGGCGCGTCTACGTTTGGTATCTTCAGCGACAGCAGAGCCGCTCTCTTGACGGTAATCAACCGTCATGCCCTCCATCCCTTGGCAGTGGAAGCCAGGGCCGCACTTCAGCGCGGATTGGCCCAGGGTAAGGAAATTTCCTTATTCTGGGTCAAGGCCCACGCAGGGCTGGAGGGTAACGAACGAGCCGATGAGCTCGCGAAGGAAGCGGCTCTGACGTTGAAGAGAGCACCGGACTACGGTCTGTATCCTGTCTCATTCGTGAAGCGTGCCCTTAGGCGGGGCACGCTTGACGAGTGGAACAGGAGATACAGAGAGGGCGGGACGGCCTCCGTAACGAAGCTTTTTCTCCCATGCGCAGTGGCGGCGTATAGTATCGTCCGCAAGATGACGATCGCCGGCACCACGACACAGTTGCTGACGGGGCACGGTGGGTTCTCCGGATACTTGGCACGCTTCAAGTGTAAGGGGGACCCATCGTGCGCCTGCGAACCGGGCGTCGAGGAGACAGTCGTCCACCTCCTGCTGGACTGCCCCATTCACGCGATGGACCGAATTGATTTGGAGACGGAAGTGGGTATTCAAATCGATCAAGCAAACCTGCCACTGTTGACAAAGGAACACAGGGACGTATTTGTAAAATACGCTACGAAAATTATAACCATAGTAAATAAAAGAAATGGCAAAACAAGTATTTTGTAACTATATTATTCATAATATAAGATTACAACAATAAAATCCACATGTAAACAACACGTCCAGATAAAAATGTAAAAAAAAAAAAAAAAAATAAAAAAAAAAAAAAAAAAAAATAAAAAAAAAAAAAAAAAAAAAAAAAAAAAAAAAAAAAAAAAAAAAAAAAAACAGTAAATGTAATCTAGATAAGGCAGTAATATAAGTAAAACTATATATATAGATATAAATTTAAAGCAACAGTAATTGTTATTTTGTAGATATCATAGATATATAAAAATACACGTATATTATAAGGAAAAGTAATTGTAAGTAAATATAATTAAAAGAAAAATGTCAAACATAAAAATAAAAACCCTA
>CAOLNX010000030.1:27500-96301 GCA_948477245.1 Thumatha senex | reverse complement strand
TGTGGGTCTTTTCAATTGGTGCTGGTCCCGAGGTGTGCAGCAGATAGCCCACAGCTCAGGCGGTTATCCCAAAGGTGTCGCAACCACAAAATTGTTTATAGAATTTTGACAAAGCACTATTGAAGTTTGTTTATAGACAATTGATGAGAATTTTGAAAAACTCGAACAGATCGACCAAATATATTGAGATAGCTATACGAATGGGGTCTCTCGGGATGCTGACAGACCTCTCACACGTTCCTGGGTACAGAAACCCTTAGGTGTCTATACAATATATCAATGAGATATGCACTGACACTGTACCGTGCGAATAACAAGGGAAAACGGTAAAAATCTATTATATACAATAATATTATTATAAACAAATATATAAAACGTGTAGCGCAAGAGTATACGAATCGATTGGTATATAACTTTTGATATCAGCGACAACTATGGACCGACAATAAACGAAAAGAACACTAAAAACTTAGACAATTTTCGATAAAATGCAGGGCTAAGGTAACCTCGGTATGACGCGGACGGAGTGCCGCGAAAACACAAAATAGCTTATATCACAAGAACTATTAGTCGCAGAGGATCGGTAGAGGTGTCGTTAGACTCGTGATTTTAGCGCGCACACTCGTATGCTGTAAAATGCTGTACCTCTATTGATGAAACGCTTGTAAATGGAGCAAAAGTAAAAACTGTTCGAAAAATGCAACACTAATCTATGTATATTTCAACTATTAGACGTCCTAGCTCGACCAAATGGGTACCAATCGACAGAGGGCGTCAGGGGGCTTCCAATGGTATACAAAAAGCTATGGGCGTCTATAGAAAAACTTTGAAAAATCTTAGTTACAGAGGTAGTTTTTCGGTAATTTAAGCCTAATGACTAACAACCAGTGGTGAATGTGGGTCTTTTCAATTGGTGCTGGTCCCGAGGTGTGCAGCAGATAGCCCACAGCTCAGGCGGTTATCCCAAAGGTGTCGCAACCACAAAATTGTTTATAGAATTTTGACAAAGCACTATTGAAGTTTGTTTATAGACAATTGATGAGAATTTTGAAAAACTCGAACAGATCGACCAAATATATTGAGATAGCTATACGAATGGGGTCTCTCGGGATGCTGACAGACCTCTCACACGTTCCTGGGTACAGAAACCCTTAGGTGTCTATACAATATATCAATGAGATATGCACTGACACTGTACCGTGCGAATAACAAGGGAAAACGGTAAAAATCTATTATATACAATAATATTATTATAAACAAATATATAAAACGTGTAGCGCAAGAGTATACGAATCGATTGGTATATAACTTTTGATATCAGCGACAACTATGGACCGACAATAAACGAAAAGAACACTAAAAACTTAGACAATTTTCGATAAAATGCAGGGCTAAGGTAACCTCGGTATGACGCGGACGGAGTGCCGCGAAAACACAAAATAGCTTATATCACAAGAACTATTAGTCGCAGAGGATCGGTAGAGGTGTCGTTAGACTCGTGATTTTAGCGCGCACACTCGTATGCTGTAAAATGCTGTACCTCTATTGATGAAACGCTTGTAAATGGAGCAAAAGTAAAAACTGTTCGAAAAATGCAACACTAATCTATGTATATTTCAACTATTAGACGTCCTAGCTCGACCAAATGGGTACCAATCGACAGAGGGCGTCAGGGGGCTTCCAATGGTATACAAAAAGCTATGGGCGTCTATAGAAAAACTTTGAAAAATCTTAGTTACAGAGGTAGTTTTTCGGTAATTTAAGCCTAATGACTAACAACCAGTGGTGAATGTGGGTCTTTTCAATTGGTGCTGGTCCCGAGGTGTGCAGCAGATAGCCCACAGCTCAGGCGGTTATCCCAAAGGTGTCGCAACCACAAAATTGTTTATAGAATTTTGACAAAGCACTATTGAAGTTTGTTTATAGACAATTGATGAGAATTTTGAAAAACTCGAACAGATCGACCAAATATATTGAGATAGCTATACGAATGGGGTCTCTCGGGATGCTGACAGACCTCTCACACGTTCCTGGGTACAGAAACCCTTAGGTGTCTATACAATATATCAATGAGATATGCACTGACACTGTACCGTGCGAATAACAAGGGAAAACGGTAAAAATCTATTATATACAATAATATTATTATAAACAAATATATAAAACGTGTAGCGCAAGAGTATACGAATCGATTGGTATATAACTTTTGATATCAGCGACAACTATGGACCGACAATAAACGAAAAGAACACTAAAAACTTAGACAATTTTCGATAAAATGCAGGGCTAAGGTAACCTCGGTATGACGCGGACGGAGTGCCGCGAAAACACAAAATAGCTTATATCACAAGAACTATTAGTCGCAGAGGATCGGTAGAGGTGTCGTTAGACTCGTGATTTTAGCGCGCACACTCGTATGCTGTAAAATGCTGTACCTCTATTGATGAAACGCTTGTAAATGGAGCAAAAGTAAAAACTGTTCGAAAAATGCAACACTAATCTATGTATATTTCAACTATTAGACGTCCTAGCTCGACCAAATGGGTACCAATCGACAGAGGGCGTCAGGGGGCTTCCAATGGTATACAAAAAGCTATGGGCGTCTATAGAAAAACTTTGAAAAATCTTAGTTACAGAGGTAGTTTTTCGGTAATTTAAGCCTAATGACTAACAACCAGTGGTGAATGTGGGTCTTTTCAATTGGTGCTGGTCCCGAGGTGTGCAGCAGATAGCCCACAGCTCAGGCGGTTATCCCAAAGGTGTCGCAACCACAAAATTGTTTATAGAATTTTGACAAAGCACTATTGAAGTTTGTTTATAGACAATTGATGAGAATTTTGAAAAACTCGAACAGATCGACCAAATATATTGAGATAGCTATACGAATGGGGTCTCTCGGGATGCTGACAGACCTCTCACACGTTCCTGGGTACAGAAACCCTTAGGTGTCTATACAATATATCAATGAGATATGCACTGACACTGTACCGTGCGAATAACAAGGGAAAACGGTAAAAATCTATTATATACAATAATATTATTATAAACAAATATATAAAACGTGTAGCGCAAGAGTATACGAATCGATTGGTATATAACTTTTGATATCAGCGACAACTATGGACCGACAATAAACGAAAAGAACACTAAAAACTTAGACAATTTTCGATAAAATGCAGGGCTAAGGTAACCTCGGTATGACGCGGACGGAGTGCCGCGAAAACACAAAATAGCTTATATCACAAGAACTATTAGTCGCAGAGGATCGGTAGAGGTGTCGTTAGACTCGTGATTTTAGCGCGCACACTCGTATGCTGTAAAATGCTGTACCTCTATTGATGAAACGCTTGTAAATGGAGCAAAAGTAAAAACTGTTCGAAAAATGCAACACTAATCTATGTATATTTCAACTATTAGACGTCCTAGCTCGACCAAATGGGTACCAATCGACAGAGGGCGTCAGGGGGCTTCCAATGGTATACAAAAAGCTATGGGCGTCTATAGAAAAACTTTGAAAAATCTTAGTTACAGAGGTAGTTTTTCGGTAATTTAAGCCTAATGACTAACAACCAGTGGTGAATGTGGGTCTTTTCAATTGGTGCTGGTCCCGAGGTGTGCAGCAGATAGCCCACAGCTCAGGCGGTTATCCCAAAGGTGTCGCAACCACAAAATTGTTTATAGAATTTTGACAAAGCACTATTGAAGTTTGTTTATAGACAATTGATGAGAATTTTGAAAAACTCGAACAGATCGACCAAATATATTGAGATAGCTATACGAATGGGGTCTCTCGGGATGCTGACAGACCTCTCACACGTTCCTGGGTACAGAAACCCTTAGGTGTCTATACAATATATCAATGAGATATGCACTGACACTGTACCGTGCGAATAACAAGGGAAAACGGTAAAAATCTATTATATACAATAATATTATTATAAACAAATATATAAAACGTGTAGCGCAAGAGTATACGAATCGATTGGTATATAACTTTTGATATCAGCGACAACTATGGACCGACAATAAACGAAAAGAACACTAAAAACTTAGACAATTTTCGATAAAATGCAGGGCTAAGGTAACCTCGGTATGACGCGGACGGAGTGCCGCGAAAACACAAAATAGCTTATATCACAAGAACTATTAGTCGCAGAGGATCGGTAGAGGTGTCGTTAGACTCGTGATTTTAGCGCGCACACTCGTATGCTGTAAAATGCTGTACCTCTATTGATGAAACGCTTGTAAATGGAGCAAAAGTAAAAACTGTTCGAAAAATGCAACACTAATCTATGTATATTTCAACTATTAGACGTCCTAGCTCGACCAAATGGGTACCAATCGACAGAGGGCGTCAGGGGGCTTCCAATGGTATACAAAAAGCTATGGGCGTCTATAGAAAAACTTTGAAAAATCTTAGTTACAGAGGTAGTTTTTCGGTAATTTAAGCCTAATGACTAACAACCAGTGGTGAATGTGGGTCTTTTCAATTGGTGCTGGTCCCGAGGTGTGCAGCAGATAGCCCACAGCTCAGGCGGTTATCCCAAAGGTGTCGCAACCACAAAATTGTTTATAGAATTTTGACAAAGCACTATTGAAGTTTGTTTATAGACAATTGATGAGAATTTTGAAAAACTCGAACAGATCGACCAAATATATTGAGATAGCTATACGAATGGGGTCTCTCGGGATGCTGACAGACCTCTCACACGTTCCTGGGTACAGAAACCCTTAGGTGTCTATACAATATATCAATGAGATATGCACTGACACTGTACCGTGCGAATAACAAGGGAAAACGGTAAAAATCTATTATATACAATAATATTATTATAAACAAATATATAAAACGTGTAGCGCAAGAGTATACGAATCGATTGGTATATAACTTTTGATATCAGCGACAACTATGGACCGACAATAAACGAAAAGAACACTAAAAACTTAGACAATTTTCGATAAAATGCAGGGCTAAGGTAACCTCGGTATGACGCGGACGGAGTGCCGCGAAAACACAAAATAGCTTATATCACAAGAACTATTAGTCGCAGAGGATCGGTAGAGGTGTCGTTAGACTCGTGATTTTAGCGCGCACACTCGTATGCTGTAAAATGCTGTACCTCTATTGATGAAACGCTTGTAAATGGAGCAAAAGTAAAAACTGTTCGAAAAATGCAACACTAATCTATGTATATTTCAACTATTAGACGTCCTAGCTCGACCAAATGGGTACCAATCGACAGAGGGCGTCAGGGGGCTTCCAATGGTATACAAAAAGCTATGGGCGTCTATAGAAAAACTTTGAAAAATCTTAGTTACAGAGGTAGTTTTTCGGTAATTTAAGCCTAATGACTAACAACCAGTGGTGAATGTGGGTCTTTTCAATTGGTGCTGGTCCCGAGGTGTGCAGCAGATAGCCCACAGCTCAGGCGGTTATCCCAAAGGTGTCGCAACCACAAAATTGTTTATAGAATTTTGACAAAGCACTATTGAAGTTTGTTTATAGACAATTGATGAGAATTTTGAAAAACTCGAACAGATCGACCAAATATATTGAGATAGCTATACGAATGGGGTCTCTCGGGATGCTGACAGACCTCTCACACGTTCCTGGGTACAGAAACCCTTAGGTGTCTATACAATATATCAATGAGATATGCACTGACACTGTACCGTGCGAATAACAAGGGAAAACGGTAAAAATCTATTATATACAATAATATTATTATAAACAAATATATAAAACGTGTAGCGCAAGAGTATACGAATCGATTGGTATATAACTTTTGATATCAGCGACAACTATGGACCGACAATAAACGAAAAGAACACTAAAAACTTAGACAATTTTCGATAAAATGCAGGGCTAAGGTAACCTCGGTATGACGCGGACGGAGTGCCGCGAAAACACAAAATAGCTTATATCACAAGAACTATTAGTCGCAGAGGATCGGTAGAGGTGTCGTTAGACTCGTGATTTTAGCGCGCACACTCGTATGCTGTAAAATGCTGTACCTCTATTGATGAAACGCTTGTAAATGGAGCAAAAGTAAAAACTGTTCGAAAAATGCAACACTAATCTATGTATATTTCAACTATTAGACGTCCTAGCTCGACCAAATGGGTACCAATCGACAGAGGGCGTCAGGGGGCTTCCAATGGTATACAAAAAGCTATGGGCGTCTATAGAAAAACTTTGAAAAATCTTAGTTACAGAGGTAGTTTTTCGGTAATTTAAGCCTAATGACTAACAACCAGTGGTGAATGTGGGTCTTTTCAATTGGTGCTGGTCCCGAGGTGTGCAGCAGATAGCCCACAGCTCAGGCGGTTATCCCAAAGGTGTCGCAACCACAAAATTGTTTATAGAATTTTGACAAAGCACTATTGAAGTTTGTTTATAGACAATTGATGAGAATTTTGAAAAACTCGAACAGATCGACCAAATATATTGAGATAGCTATACGAATGGGGTCTCTCGGGATGCTGACAGACCTCTCACACGTTCCTGGGTACAGAAACCCTTAGGTGTCTATACAATATATCAATGAGATATGCACTGACACTGTACCGTGCGAATAACAAGGGAAAACGGTAAAAATCTATTATATACAATAATATTATTATAAACAAATATATAAAACGTGTAGCGCAAGAGTATACGAATCGATTGGTATATAACTTTTGATATCAGCGACAACTATGGACCGACAATAAACGAAAAGAACACTAAAAACTTAGACAATTTTCGATAAAATGCAGGGCTAAGGTAACCTCGGTATGACGCGGACGGAGTGCCGCGAAAACACAAAATAGCTTATATCACAAGAACTATTAGTCGCAGAGGATCGGTAGAGGTGTCGTTAGACTCGTGATTTTAGCGCGCACACTCGTATGCTGTAAAATGCTGTACCTCTATTGATGAAACGCTTGTAAATGGAGCAAAAGTAAAAACTGTTCGAAAAATGCAACACTAATCTATGTATATTTCAACTATTAGACGTCCTAGCTCGACCAAATGGGTACCAATCGACAGAGGGCGTCAGGGGGCTTCCAATGGTATACAAAAAGCTATGGGCGTCTATAGAAAAACTTTGAAAAATCTTAGTTACAGAGGTAGTTTTTCGGTAATTTAAGCCTAATGACTAACAACCAGTGGTGAATGTGGGTCTTTTCAATTGGTGCTGGTCCCGAGGTGTGCAGCAGATAGCCCACAGCTCAGGCGGTTATCCCAAAGGTGTCGCAACCACAAAATTGTTTATAGAATTTTGACAAAGCACTATTGAAGTTTGTTTATAGACAATTGATGAGAATTTTGAAAAACTCGAACAGATCGACCAAATATATTGAGATAGCTATACGAATGGGGTCTCTCGGGATGCTGACAGACCTCTCACACGTTCCTGGGTACAGAAACCCTTAGGTGTCTATACAATATATCAATGAGATATGCACTGACACTGTACCGTGCGAATAACAAGGGAAAACGGTAAAAATCTATTATATACAATAATATTATTATAAACAAATATATAAAACGTGTAGCGCAAGAGTATACGAATCGATTGGTATATAACTTTTGATATCAGCGACAACTATGGACCGACAATAAACGAAAAGAACACTAAAAACTTAGACAATTTTCGATAAAATGCAGGGCTAAGGTAACCTCGGTATGACGCGGACGGAGTGCCGCGAAAACACAAAATAGCTTATATCACAAGAACTATTAGTCGCAGAGGATCGGTAGAGGTGTCGTTAGACTCGTGATTTTAGCGCGCACACTCGTATGCTGTAAAATGCTGTACCTCTATTGATGAAACGCTTGTAAATGGAGCAAAAGTAAAAACTGTTCGAAAAATGCAACACTAATCTATGTATATTTCAACTATTAGACGTCCTAGCTCGACCAAATGGGTACCAATCGACAGAGGGCGTCAGGGGGCTTCCAATGGTATACAAAAAGCTATGGGCGTCTATAGAAAAACTTTGAAAAATCTTAGTTACAGAGGTAGTTTTTCGGTAATTTAAGCCTAATGACTAACAACCAGTGGTGAATGTGGGTCTTTTCAATTGGTGCTGGTCCCGAGGTGTGCAGCAGATAGCCCACAGCTCAGGCGGTTATCCCAAAGGTGTCGCAACCACAAAATTGTTTATAGAATTTTGACAAAGCACTATTGAAGTTTGTTTATAGACAATTGATGAGAATTTTGAAAAACTCGAACAGATCGACCAAATATATTGAGATAGCTATACGAATGGGGTCCTCGGGATGCTGACAGACCTCTCACACGTTCCTGGGTACAGAAACCCTTAGGTGTCTATACAATATATCAATGAGATATGCACTGACACTGTACCGTGCGAATAACAAGGGAAAACGGTAAAAATCTATTATATACAATAATATTATTATAAACAAATATATAAAACGTGTAGCGCAAGAGTATACGAATCGATTGGTATATAACTTTTGATATCAGCGACAACTATGGACCGACAATAAACGAAAAGAACACTAAAAACTTAGACAATTTTCGATAAAATGCAGGGCTAAGGTAACCTCGGTATGACGCGGACGGAGTGCCGCGAAAACACAAAATAGCTTATATCACAAGAACTATTAGTCGCAGAGGATCGGTAGAGGTGTCGTTAGACTCGTGATTTTAGCGCGCACACTCGTATGCTGTAAAATGCTGTACCTCTATTGATGAAACGCTTGTAAATGGAGCAAAAGTAAAAACTGTTCGAAAAATGCAACACTAATCTATGTATATTTCAACTATTAGACGTCCTAGCTCGACCAAATGGGTACCAATCGACAGAGGGCGTCAGGGGGCTTCCAATGGTATACAAAAAGCTATGGGCGTCTATAGAAAAACTTTGAAAAATCTTAGTTACAGAGGTAGTTTTTCGGTAATTTAAGCCTAATGACTAACAACCAGTGGTGAATGTGGGTCTTTTCAATTGGTGCTGGTCCCGAGGTGTGCAGCAGATAGCCCACAGCTCAGGCGGTTATCCCAAAGGTGTCGCAACCACAAAATTGTTTATAGAATTTTGACAAAGCACTATTGAAGTTTGTTTATAGACAATTGATGAGAATTTTGAAAAACTCGAACAGATCGACCAAATATATTGAGATAGCTATACGAATGGGGTCTCTCGGGATGCTGACAGACCTCTCACACGTTCCTGGGTACAGAAACCCTTAGGTGTCTATACAATATATCAATGAGATATGCACTGACACTGTACCGTGCGAATAACAAGGGGAAAACGGTAAAAATCTATTATATACAATAATATTATTATAAACAAATATATAAAACGTGTAGCGCAAGAGTATACGAATCGATTGGTATATAACTTTTGATATCAGCGACAACTATGGACCGACAATAAACGAAAAGAACACTAAAAACTTAGACAATTTTCGATAAAATGCAGGGCTAAGGTAACCTCGGTATGACGCGGACGGAGTGTCGCGAAAACACAAAATAGCTTATATCACAAGAACTATTGGTCGCAGGGGATCGGTAGAGGTGTCGTTAGACTCGTGATTTTAGCGCGCACACTCGTATGCTGTAAAATGCTGTACCTCTATTGATGAAACGCTTGTAAATGGAGCAAAAGTAAAAACTGTTCGAAAAATGCAACACTAATCTATGTATATTTCAACTATTAGACGTCCTAGCTCGACCAAATGGGTACCAATCGACAGAGGGCGTCAGGGGGCTTCCAATGGTATACAAAAAGCTATGGGCGTCTATAGAAAAACTTTGAAAAATCTTAGTTACAGAGGTAGTTTTTCGGTAATTTAAGCCTAATGACTAACAACCAGTGGTGAATGTGGGTCTTTTCAATTGGTGCTGGTCCCGAGGTGTGCAGCAGATAGCCCACAGCTCAGGCGGTTATCCCAAAGGTGTCGCAACCACAAAATTGTTTATAGAATTTTGACAAAGCACTATTGAAGTTTGTTTATAGACAATTGATGAGAATTTTGAAAAACTCGAACAGATCGACCAAATATATTGAGATAGCTATACGAATGGGGTCTCTCGGGATGCTGACAGACCTCTCACACGTTCCTGGGTACAGAAACCCTTAGGTGTCTATACAATATATCAATGAGATATGCACTGACACTGTACCGTGCGAATAACAAGGGAAAACGGTAAAAATCTATTATATACAATAATATTATTATAAACAAATATATAAAACGTGTAGCGCAAGAGTATACGAATCGATTGGTATATAACTTTTGATATCAGCGACAACTATGGACCGACAATAAACGAAAAGAACACTAAAAACTTAGACAATTTTCGATAAAATGCAGGGCTAAGGTAACCTCGGTATGACGCGGACGGTAGTGCCGCGAAAACACAAAATAGCTTATATCACAAGAACTATTAGTCGCAGAGGATCGGTAGAGGTGTCGTTAGACTCGTGATTTTAGCGCGCACACTCGTATGCTGTAAAATGCTGTACCTCTATTGATGAAACGCTTGTAAATGGAGCAAAAGTAAAAACTGTTCGAAAAATGCAACACTAATCTATGTATATTTCAACTATTAGACGTCCTAGCTCGACCAAATGGGTACCAATCGACAGAGGGCGTCAGGGGGCTTCCAATGGTATACAAAAAGCTATGGGCGTCTATAGAAAAACTTTGAAAAATCTTAGTTACAGAGGTAGTTTTTCGGTAATTTAAGCCTAATGACTAACAACCAGTGGTGAATGTGGGTCTTTTCAATTGGTGCTGGTCCCGAGGTGTGCAGCAGATAGCCCACAGCTCAGGCGGTTATCCCAAAGGTGTCGCAACCACAAAATTGTTTATAGAATTTTGACAAAGCACTATTGAAGTTTGTTTATAGACAATTGATGAGAATTTTGAAAAACTCGAACAGATCGACCAAATATATTGAGATAGCTATACGAATGGGGTCTCTCGGGATGCTGACAGACCTCTCACACGTTCCTGGGTACAGAAACCCTTAGGTGTCTATACAATATATCAATGAGATATGCACTGACACTGTACCGTGCGAATAACAAGGGAAAACGGTAAAAATCTATTATATACAATAATATTATTATAAACAAATATATAAAACGTGTAGCGCAAGAGTATACGAATCGATTGGTATATAACTTTTGATATCAGCGACAACTATGGACCGACAATAAACGAAAAGAACACTAAAAACTTAGACAATTTTCGATAAAATGCAGGGCTAAGGTAACCTCGGTATGACGCGGACGGAGTGCCGCGAAAACACAAAATAGCTTATATCACAAGAACTATTAGTCGCAGAGGATCGGTAGAGGTGTCGTTAGACTCGTGATTTTAGCGCGCACACTCGTATGCTGTAAAATGCTGTACCTCTATTGATGAAACGCTTGTAAATGGAGCAAAAGTAAAAACTGTTCGAAAAATGCAACACTAATCTATGTATATTTCAACTATTAGACGTCCTAGCTCGACCAAATGGGTACCAATCGACAGAGGGCGTCAGGGGGCTTCCAATGGTATACAAAAAGCTATGGGCGTCTATAGAAAAACTTTGAAAAATCTTAGTTACAGAGGTAGTTTTTCGGTAATTTAAGCCTAATGACTAACAACCAGTGGTGAATGTGGGTCTTTTCAATTGGTGCTGGTCCCGAGGTGTGCAGCAGATAGCCCACAGCTCAGGCGGTTATCCCAAAGGTGTCGCAACCACAAAATTGTTTATAGAATTTTGACAAAGCACTATTGAAGTTTGTTTATAGACAATTGAT
This sequence comes from Thumatha senex, assembly GCA_948477245.1. Classification (NCBI taxonomy): domain Eukaryota; kingdom Metazoa; phylum Arthropoda; class Insecta; order Lepidoptera; family Erebidae; genus Thumatha; species Thumatha senex. The sequence goes on along the minus strand of CAOLNX010000030.1, from coordinate 84,520 downwards.
GAGAATTTTGAAAAACTCGAACAGATCGACCAAATATATTGAGATAGCTATACGAATGGGGTCTCTCGGGATGCTGACAGACCTCTCACACGTTCCTGGGTACAGAAACCCTTAGGTGTCTATACAATATATCAATGAGATATGCACTGACACTGTACCGTGCGAATAACAAGGGAAAACGGTAAAAATCTATTATATACAATAATATTATTATAAACAAATATATAAAACGTGTAGCGCAAGAGTATACGAATCGATTGGTATATAACTTTTGATATCAGCGACAACTATGGACCGACAATAAACGAAAAGAACACTAAAAACTTAGACAATTTTCGATAAAATGCAGGGCTAAGGTAACCTCGGTATGACGCGGACGGAGTGCCGCGAAAACACAAAATAGCTTATATCACAAGAACTATTAGTCGCAGAGGATCGGTAGAGGTGTCGTTAGACTCGTGATTTTAGCGCGCACACTCGTATGCTGTAAAATGCTGTACCTCTATTGATGAAACGCTTGTAAATGGAGCAAAAGTAAAAACTGTTCGAAAAATGCAACACTAATCTATGTATATTTCAACTATTAGACGTCCTAGCTCGACCAAATGGGTACCAATCGACAGAGGGCGTCAGGGGGCTTCCAATGGTATACAAAAAGCTATGGGCGTCTATAGAAAAACTTTGAAAAATCTTAGTTACAGAGGTAGTTTTTCGGTAATTTAAGCCTAATGACTAACAACCAGTGGTGAATGTGGGTCTTTTCAATTGGTGCTGGTCCCGAGGTGTGCAGCAGATAGCCCACAGCTCAGGCGGTTATCCCAAAGGTGTCGCAACCACAAAATTGTTTATAGAATTTTGACAAAGCACTATTGAAGTTTGTTTATAGACAATTGATGAGAATTTTGAAAAACTCGAACAGATCGACCAAATATATTGAGATAGCTATACGAATGGGGTCTCTCGGGATGCTGACAGACCTCTCACACGTTCCTGGGTACAGAAACCCTTAGGTGTCTATACAATATATCAATGAGATATGCACTGACACTGTACCGTGCGAATAACAAGGGAAAACGGTAAAAATCTATTATATACAATAATATTATTATAAACAAATATATAAAACGTGTAGCGCAAGAGTATACGAATCGATTGGTATATAACTTTTGATATCAGCGACAACTATGGACCGACAATAAACGAAAAGAACACTAAAAACTTAGACAATTTTCGATAAAATGCAGGGCTAAGGTAACCTCGGTATGACGCGGACGGAGTGCCGCGAAAACACAAAATAGCTTATATCACAAGAACTATTAGTCGCAGAGGATCGGTAGAGGTGTCGTTAGACTCGTGATTTTAGCGCGCACACTCGTATGCTGTAAAATGCTGTACCTCTATTGATGAAACGCTTGTAAATGGAGCAAAAGTAAAAACTGTTCGAAAAATGCAACACTAATCTATGTATATTTCAACTATTAGACGTCCTAGCTCGACCAAATGGGTACCAATCGACAGAGGGCGTCAGGGGGCTTCCAATGGTATACAAAAAGCTATGGGCGTCTATAGAAAAACTTTGAAAAATCTTAGTTACAGAGGTAGTTTTTCGGTAATTTAAGCCTAATGACTAACAACCAGTGGTGAATGTGGGTCTTTTCAATTGGTGCTGGTCCCGAGGTGTGCAGCAGATAGCCCACAGCTCAGGCGGTTATCCCAAAGGTGTCGCAACCACAAAATTGTTTATAGAATTTTGACAAAGCACTATTGAAGTTTGTTTATAGACAATTGATGAGAATTTTGAAAAACTCGAACAGATCGACCAAATATATTGAGATAGCTATACGAATGGGGTCTCTCGGGATGCTGACAGACCTCTCACACGTTCCTGGGTACAGAAACCCTTAGGTGTCTATACAATATATCAATGAGATATGCACTGACACTGTACCGTGCGAATAACAAGGGAAAACGGTAAAAATCTATTATATACAATAATATTATTATAAACAAATATATAAAACGTGTAGCGCAAGAGTATACGAATCGATTGGTATATAACTTTTGATATCAGCGACAACTATGGACCGACAATAAACGAAAAGAACACTAAAAACTTAGACAATTTTCGATAAAATGCAGGGCTAAGGTAACCTCGGTATGACGCGGACGGAGTGCCGCGAAAACACAAAATAGCTTATATCACAAGAACTATTAGTCGCAGAGGATCGGTAGAGGTGTCGTTAGACTCGTGATTTTAGCGCGCACACTCGTATGCTGTAAAATGCTGTACCTCTATTGATGAAACGCTTGTAAATGGAGCAAAAGTAAAAACTGTTCGAAAAATGCAACACTAATCTATGTATATTTCAACTATTAGACGTCCTAGCTCGACCAAATGGGTACCAATCGACAGAGGGCGTCAGGGGGCTTCCAATGGTATACAAAAAGCTATGGGCGTCTATAGAAAAACTTTGAAAAATCTTAGTTACAGAGGTAGTTTTTCGGTAATTTAAGCCTAATGACTAACAACCAGTGGTGAATGTGGGTCTTTTCAATTGGTGCTGGTCCCGAGGTGTGCAGCAGATAGCCCACAGCTCAGGCGGTTATCCCAAAGGTGTCGCAACCACAAAATTGTTTATAGAATTTTGACAAAGCACTATTGAAGTTTGTTTATAGACAATTGATGAGAATTTTGAAAAACTCGAACAGATCGACCAAATATATTGAGATAGCTATACGAATGGGGTCTCTCGGGATGCTGACAGACCTCTCACACGTTCCTGGGTACAGAAACCCTTAGGTGTCTATACAATATATCAATGAGATATGCACTGACACTGTACCGTGCGAATAACAAGGGAAAACGGTAAAAATCTATTATATACAATAATATTATTATAAACAAATATATAAAACGTGTAGCGCAAGAGTATACGAATCGATTGGTATATAACTTTTGATATCAGCGACAACTATGGACCGACAATAAACGAAAAGAACACTAAAAACTTAGACAATTTTCGATAAAATGCAGGGCTAAGGTAACCTCGGTATGACGCGGACGGAGTGCCGCGAAAACACAAAATAGCTTATATCACAAGAACTATTAGTCGCAGAGGATCGGTAGAGGTGTCGTTAGACTCGTGATTTTAGCGCGCACACTCGTATGCTGTAAAATGCTGTACCTCTATTGATGAAACGCTTGTAAATGGAGCAAAAGTAAAAACTGTTCGAAAAATGCAACACTAATCTATGTATATTTCAACTATTAGACGTCCTAGCTCGACCAAATGGGTACCAATCGACAGAGGGCGTCAGGGGGCTTCCAATGGTATACAAAAAGCTATGGGCGTCTATAGAAAAACTTTGAAAAATCTTAGTTACAGAGGTAGTTTTTCGGTAATTTAAGCCTAATGACTAACAACCAGTGGTGAATGTGGGTCTTTTCAATTGGTGCTGGTCCCGAGGTGTGCAGCAGATAGCCCACAGCTCAGGCGGTTATCCCAAAGGTGTCGCAACCACAAAATTGTTTATAGAATTTTGACAAAGCACTATTGAAGTTTGTTTATAGACAATTGATGAGAATTTTGAAAAACTCGAACAGATCGACCAAATATATTGAGATAGCTATACGAATGGGGTCTCTCGGGATGCTGACAGACCTCTCACACGTTCCTGGGTACAGAAACCCTTAGGTGTCTATACAATATATCAATGAGATATGCACTGACACTGTACCGTGCGAATAACAAGGGAAAACGGTAAAAATCTATTATATACAATAATATTATTATAAACAAATATATAAAACGTGTAGCGCAAGAGTATACGAATCGATTGGTATATAACTTTTGATATCAGCGACAACTATGGACCGACAATAAACGAAAAGAACACTAAAAACTTAGACAATTTTCGATAAAATGCAGGGCTAAGGTAACCTCGGTATGACGCGGACGGAGTGCCGCGAAAACACAAAATAGCTTATATCACAAGAACTATTAGTCGCAGAGGATCGGTAGAGGTGTCGTTAGACTCGTGATTTTAGCGCGCACACTCGTATGCTGTAAAATGCTGTACCTCTATTGATGAAACGCTTGTAAATGGAGCAAAAGTAAAAACTGTTCGAAAAATGCAACACTAATCTATGTATATTTCAACTATTAGACGTCCTAGCTCGACCAAATGGGTACCAATCGACAGAGGGCGTCAGGGGGCTTCCAATGGTATACAAAAAGCTATGGGCGTCTATAGAAAAACTTTGAAAAATCTTAGTTACAGAGGTAGTTTTTCGGTAATTTAAGCCTAATGACTAACAACCAGTGGTGAATGTGGGTCTTTTCAATTGGTGCTGGTCCCGAGGTGTGCAGCAGATAGCCCACAGCTCAGGCGGTTATCCCAAAGGTGTCGCAACCACAAAATTGTTTATAGAATTTTGACAAAGCACTATTGAAGTTTGTTTATAGACAATTGATGAGAATTTTGAAAAACTCGAACAGATCGACCAAATATATTGAGATAGCTATACGAATGGGGTCTCTCGGGATGCTGACAGACCTCTCACACGTTCCTGGGTACAGAAACCCTTAGGTGTCTATACAATATATCAATGAGATATGCACTGACACTGTACCGTGCGAATAACAAGGGAAAACGGTAAAAATCTATTATATACAATAATATTATTATAAACAAATATATAAAACGTGTAGCGCAAGAGTATACGAATCGATTGGTATATAACTTTTGATATCAGCGACAACTATGGACCGACAATAAACGAAAAGAACACTAAAAACTTAGACAATTTTCGATAAAATGCAGGGCTAAGGTAACCTCGGTATGACGCGGACGGAGTGCCGCGAAAACACAAAATAGCTTATATCACAAGAACTATTAGTCGCAGAGGATCGGTAGAGGTGTCGTTAGACTCGTGATTTTAGCGCGCACACTCGTATGCTGTAAAATGCTGTACCTCTATTGATGAAACGCTTGTAAATGGAGCAAAAGTAAAAACTGTTCGAAAAATGCAACACTAATCTATGTATATTTCAACTATTAGACGTCCTAGCTCGACCAAATGGGTACCAATCGACAGAGGGCGTCAGGGGGCTTCCAATGGTATACAAAAAGCTATGGGCGTCTATAGAAAAACTTTGAAAAATCTTAGTTACAGAGGTAGTTTTTCGGTAATTTAAGCCTAATGACTAACAACCAGTGGTGAATGTGGGTCTTTTCAATTGGTGCTGGTCCCGAGGTGTGCAGCAGATAGCCCACAGCTCAGGCGGTTATCCCAAAGGTGTCGCAACCACAAAATTGTTTATAGAATTTTGACAAAGCACTATTGAAGTTTGTTTATAGACAATTGATGAGAATTTTGAAAAACTCGAACAGATCGACCAAATATATTGAGATAGCTATACGAATGGGGTCTCTCGGGATGCTGACAGACCTCTCACACGTTCCTGGGTACAGAAACCCTTAGGTGTCTATACAATATATCAATGAGATATGCACTGACACTGTACCGTGCGAATAACAAGGGAAAACGGTAAAAATCTATTATATACAATAATATTATTATAAACAAATATATAAAACGTGTAGCGCAAGAGTATACGAATCGATTGGTATATAACTTTTGATATCAGCGACAACTATGGACCGACAATAAACGAAAAGAACACTAAAAACTTAGACAATTTTCGATAAAATGCAGGGCTAAGGTAACCTCGGTATGACGCGGACGGAGTGCCGCGAAAACACAAAATAGCTTATATCACAAGAACTATTAGTCGCAGAGGATCGGTAGAGGTGTCGTTAGACTCGTGATTTTAGCGCGCACACTCGTATGCTGTAAAATGCTGTACCTCTATTGATGAAACGCTTGTAAATGGAGCAAAAGTAAAAACTGTTCGAAAAATGCAACACTAATCTATGTATATTTCAACTATTAGACGTCCTAGCTCGACCAAATGGGTACCAATCGACAGAGGGCGTCAGGGGGCTTCCAATGGTATACAAAAAGCTATGGGCGTCTATAGAAAAACTTTGAAAAATCTTAGTTACAGAGGTAGTTTTTCGGTAATTTAAGCCTAATGACTAACAACCAGTGGTGAATGTGGGTCTTTTCAATTGGTGCTGGTCCCGAGGTGTGCAGCAGATAGCCCACAGCTCAGGCGGTTATCCCAAAGGTGTCGCAACCACAAAATTGTTTATAGAATTTTGACAAAGCACTATTGAAGTTTGTTTATAGACAATTGATGAGAATTTTGAAAAACTCGAACAGATCGACCAAATATATTGAGATAGCTATACGAATGGGGTCTCTCGGGATGCTGACAGACCTCTCACACGTTCCTGGGTACAGAAACCCTTAGGTGTCTATACAATATATCAATGAGATATGCACTGACACTGTACCGTGCGAATAACAAGGGAAAACGGTAAAAATCTATTATATACAATAATATTATTATAAACAAATATATAAAACGTGTAGCGCAAGAGTATACGAATCGATTGGTATATAACTTTTGATATCAGCGACAACTATGGACCGACAATAAACGAAAAGAACACTAAAAACTTAGACAATTTTCGATAAAATGCAGGGCTAAGGTAACCTCGGTATGACGCGGACGGAGTGCCGCGAAAACACAAAATAGCTTATATCACAAGAACTATTAGTCGCAGAGGATCGGTAGAGGTGTCGTTAGACTCGTGATTTTAGCGCGCACACTCGTATGCTGTAAAATGCTGTACCTCTATTGATGAAACGCTTGTAAATGGAGCAAAAGTAAAAACTGTTCGAAAAATGCAACACTAATCTATGTATATTTCAACTATTAGACGTCCTAGCTCGACCAAATGGGTACCAATCGACAGAGGGCGTCAGGGGGCTTCCAATGGTATACAAAAAGCTATGGGCGTCTATAGAAAAACTTTGAAAAATCTTAGTTACAGAGGTAGTTTTTCGGTAATTTAAGCCTAATGACTAACAACCAGTGGTGAATGTGGGTCTTTTCAATTGGTGCTGGTCCCGAGGTGTGCAGCAGATAGCCCACAGCTCAGGCGGTTATCCCAAAGGTGTCGCAACCACAAAATTGTTTATAGAATTTTGACAAAGCACTATTGAAGTTTGTTTATAGACAATTGATGAGAATTTTGAAAAACTCGAACAGATCGACCAAATATATTGAGATAGCTATACGAATGGGGTCTCTCGGGATGCTGACAGACCTCTCACACGTTCCTGGGTACAGAAACCCTTAGGTGTCTATACAATATATCAATGAGATATGCACTGACACTGTACCGTGCGAATAACAAGGGAAAACGGTAAAAATCTATTATATACAATAATATTATTATAAACAAATATATAAAACGTGTAGCGCAAGAGTATACGAATCGATTGGTATATAACTTTTGATATCAGCGACAACTATGGACCGACAATAAACGAAAAGAACACTAAAAACTTAGACAATTTTCGATAAAATGCAGGGCTAAGGTAACCTCGGTATGACGCGGACGGAGTGCCGCGAAAACACAAAATAGCTTATATCACAAGAACTATTAGTCGCAGAGGATCGGTAGAGGTGTCGTTAGACTCGTGATTTTAGCGCGCACACTCGTATGCTGTAAAATGCTGTACCTCTATTGATGAAACGCTTGTAAATGGAGCAAAAGTAAAAACTGTTCGAAAAATGCAACACTAATCTATGTATATTTCAACTATTAGACGTCCTAGCTCGACCAAATGGGTACCAATCGACAGAGGGCGTCAGGGGGCTTCCAATGGTATACAAAAAGCTATGGGCGTCTATAGAAAAACTTTGAAAAATCTTAGTTACAGAGGTAGTTTTTCGGTAATTTAAGCCTAATGACTAACAACCAGTGGTGAATGTGGGTCTTTTCAATTGGTGCTGGTCCCGAGGTGTGCAGCAGATAGCCCACAGCTCAGGCGGTTATCCCAAAGGTGTCGCAACCACAAAATTGTTTATAGAATTTTGACAAAGCACTATTGAAGTTTGTTTATAGACAATTGATGAGAATTTTGAAAAACTCGAACAGATCGACCAAATATATTGAGATAGCTATACGAATGGGGTCTCTCGGGATGCTGACAGACCTCTCACACGTTCCTGGGTACAGAAACCCTTAGGTGTCTATACAATATATCAATGAGATATGCACTGACACTGTACCGTGCGAATAACAAGGGAAAACGGTAAAAATCTATTATATACAATAATATTATTATAAACAAATATATAAAACGTGTAGCGCAAGAGTATACGAATCGATTGGTATATAACTTTTGATATCAGCGACAACTATGGACCGACAATAAACGAAAAGAACACTAAAAACTTAGACAATTTTCGATAAAATGCAGGGCTAAGGTAACCTCGGTATGACGCGGACGGAGTGCCGCGAAAACACAAAATAGCTTATATCACAAGAACTATTAGTCGCAGAGGATCGGTAGAGGTGTCGTTAGACTCGTGATTTTAGCGCGCACACTCGTATGCTGTAAAATGCTGTACCTCTATTGATGAAACGCTTGTAAATGGAGCAAAAGTAAAAACTGTTCGAAAAATGCAACACTAATCTATGTATATTTCAACTATTAGACGTCCTAGCTCGACCAAATGGGTACCAATCGACAGAGGGCGTCAGGGGGCTTCCAATGGTATACAAAAAGCTATGGGCGTCTATAGAAAAACTTTGAAAAATCTTAGTTACAGAGGTAGTTTTTCGGTAATTTAAGCCTAATGACTAACAACCAGTGGTGAATGTGGGTCTTTTCAATTGGTGCTGGTCCCGAGGTGTGCAGCAGATAGCCCACAGCTCAGGCGGTTATCCCAAAGGTGTCGCAACCACAAAATTGTTTATAGAATTTTGACAAAGCACTATTGAAGTTTGTTTATAGACAATTGATGAGAATTTTGAAAAACTCGAACAGATCGACCAAATATATTGAGATAGCTATACGAATGGGGTCTCTCGGGATGCTGACAGACCTCTCACACGTTCCTGGGTACAGAAACCCTTAGGTGTCTATACAATATATCAATGAGATATGCACTGACACTGTACCGTGCGAATAACAAGGGAAAACGGTAAAAATCTATTATATACAATAATATTATTATAAACAAATATATAAAACGTGTAGCGCAAGAGTATACGAATCGATTGGTATATAACTTTTGATATCAGCGACAACTATGGACCGACAATAAACGAAAAGAACACTAAAAACTTAGACAATTTTCGATAAAATGCAGGGCTAAGGTAACCTCGGTATGACGCGGACGGAGTGCCGCGAAAACACAAAATAGCTTATATCACAAGAACTATTAGTCGCAGAGGATCGGTAGAGGTGTCGTTAGACTCGTGATTTTAGCGCGCACACTCGTATGCTGTAAAATGCTGTACCTCTATTGATGAAACGCTTGTAAATGGAGCAAAAGTAAAAACTGTTCGAAAAATGCAACACTAATCTATGTATATTTCAACTATTAGACGTCCTAGCTCGACCAAATGGGTACCAATCGACAGAGGGCGTCAGGGGGCTTCCAATGGTATACAAAAAGCTATGGGCGTCTATAGAAAAACTTTGAAAAATCTTAGTTACAGAGGTAGTTTTTCGGTAATTTAAGCCTAATGACTAACAACCAGTGGTGAATGTGGGTCTTTTCAATTGGTGCTGGTCCCGAGGTGTGCAGCAGATAGCCCACAGCTCAGGCGGTTATCCCAAAGGTGTCGCAACCACAAAATTGTTTATAGAATTTTGACAAAGCACTATTGAAGTTTGTTTATAGACAATTGATGAGAATTTTGAAAAACTCGAACAGATCGACCAAATATATTGAGATAGCTATACGAATGGGGTCTCTCGGGATGCTGACAGACCTCTCACACGTTCCTGGGTACAGAAACCCTTAGGTGTCTATACAATATATCAATGAGATATGCACTGACACTGTACCGTGCGAATAACAAGGGAAAACGGTAAAAATCTATTATATACAATAATATTATTATAAACAAATATATAAAACGTGTAGCGCAAGAGTATACGAATCGATTGGTATATAACTTTTGATATCAGCGACAACTATGGACCGACAATAAACGAAAAGAACACTAAAAACTTAGACAATTTTCGATAAAATGCAGGGCTAAGGTAACCTCGGTATGACGCGGACGGAGTGCCGCGAAAACACAAAATAGCTTATATCACAAGAACTATTAGTCGCAGAGGATCGGTAGAGGTGTCGTTAGACTCGTGATTTTAGCGCGCACACTCGTATGCTGTAAAATGCTGTACCTCTATTGATGAAACGCTTGTAAATGGAGCAAAAGTAAAAACTGTTCGAAAAATGCAACACTAATCTATGTATATTTCAACTATTAGACGTCCTAGCTCGACCAAATGGGTACCAATCGACAGAGGGCGTCAGGGGGCTTCCAATGGTATACAAAAAGCTATGGGCGTCTATAGAAAAACTTTGAAAAATCTTAGTTACAGAGGTAGTTTTTCGGTAATTTAAGCCTAATGACTAACAACCAGTGGTGAATGTGGGTCTTTTCAATTGGTGCTGGTCCCGAGGTGTGCAGCAGATAGCCCACAGCTCAGGCGGTTATCCCAAAGGTGTCGCAACCACAAAATTGTTTATAGAATTTTGACAAAGCACTATTGAAGTTTGTTTATAGACAATTGATGAGAATTTTGAAAAACTCGAACAGATCGACCAAATATATTGAGATAGCTATACGAATGGGGTCTCTCGGGATGCTGACAGACCTCTCACACGTTCCTGGGTACAGAAACCCTTAGGTGTCTATACAATATATCAATGAGATATGCACTGACACTGTACCGTGCGAATAACAAGGGAAAACGGTAAAAATCTATTATATACAATAATATTATTATAAACAAATATATAAAACGTGTAGCGCAAGAGTATACGAATCGATTGGTATATAACTTTTGATATCAGCGACAACTATGGACCGACAATAAACGAAAAGAACACTAAAAACTTAGACAATTTTCGATAAAATGCAGGGCTAAGGTAACCTCGGTATGACGCGGACGGAGTGCCGCGAAAACACAAAATAGCTTATATCACAAGAACTATTAGTCGCAGAGGATCGGTAGAGGTGTCGTTAGACTCGTGATTTTAGCGCGCACACTCGTATGCTGTAAAATGCTGTACCTCTATTGATGAAACGCTTGTAAATGGAGCAAAAGTAAAAACTGTTCGAAAAATGCAACACTAATCTATGTATATTTCAACTATTAGACGTCCTAGCTCGACCAAATGGGTACCAATCGACAGAGGGCGTCAGGGGGCTTCCAATGGTATACAAAAAGCTATGGGCGTCTATAGAAAAACTTTGAAAAATCTTAGTTACAGAGGTAGTTTTTCGGTAATTTAAGCCTAATGACTAACAACCAGTGGTGAATGTGGGTCTTTTCAATTGGTGCTGGTCCCGAGGTGTGCAGCAGATAGCCCACAGCTCAGGCGGTTATCCCAAAGGTGTCGCAACCACAAAATTGTTTATAGAATTTTGACAAAGCACTATTGAAGTTTGTTTATAGACAATTGATGAGAATTTTGAAAAACTCGAACAGATCGACCAAATATATTGAGATAGCTATACGAATGGGGTCTCTCGGGATGCTGACAGACCTCTCACACGTTCCTGGGTACAGAAACCCTTAGGTGTCTATACAATATATCAATGAGATATGCACTGACACTGTACCGTGCGAATAACAAGGGAAAACGGTAAAAATCTATTATATACAATAATATTATTATAAACAAATATATAAAACGTGTAGCGCAAGAGTATACGAATCGATTGGTATATAACTTTTGATATCAGCGACAACTATGGACCGACAATAAACGAAAAGAACACTAAAAACTTAGACAATTTTCGATAAAATGCAGGGCTAAGGTAACCTCGGTATGACGCGGACGGAGTGCCGCGAAAACACAAAATAGCTTATATCACAAGAACTATTAGTCGCAGAGGATCGGTAGAGGTGTCGTTAGACTCGTGATTTTAGCGCGCACACTCGTATGCTGTAAAATGCTGTACCTCTATTGATGAAACGCTTGTAAATGGAGCAAAAGTAAAAACTGTTCGAAAAATGCAACACTAATCTATGTATATTTCAACTATTAGACGTCCTAGCTCGACCAAATGGGTACCAATCGACAGAGGGCGTCAGGGGGCTTCCAATGGTATACAAAAAGCTATGGGCGTCTATAGAAAAACTTTGAAAAATCTTAGTTACAGAGGTAGTTTTTCGGTAATTTAAGCCTAATGACTAACAACCAGTGGTGAATGTGGGTCTTTTCAATTGGTGCTGGTCCCGAGGTGTGCAGCAGATAGCCCACAGCTCAGGCGGTTATCCCAAAGGTGTCGCAACCACAAAATTGTTTATAGAATTTTGACAAAGCACTATTGAAGTTTGTTTATAGACAATTGATGAGAATTTTGAAAAACTCGAACAGATCGACCAAATATATTGAGATAGCTATACGAATGGGGTCTCTCGGGATGCTGACAGACCTCTCACACGTTCCTGGGTACAGAAACCCTTAGGTGTCTATACAATATATCAATGAGATATGCACTGACACTGTACCGTGCGAATAACAAGGGAAAACGGTAAAAATCTATTATATACAATAATATTATTATAAACAAATATATAAAACGTGTAGCGCAAGAGTATACGAATCGATTGGTATATAACTTTTGATATCAGCGACAACTATGGACCGACAATAAACGAAAAGAACACTAAAAACTTAGACAATTTTCGATAAAATGCAGGGCTAAGGTAACCTCGGTATGACGCGGACGGAGTGCCGCGAAAACACAAAATAGCTTATATCACAAGAACTATTAGTCGCAGAGGATCGGTAGAGGTGTCGTTAGACTCGTGATTTTAGCGCGCACACTCGTATGCTGTAAAATGCTGTACCTCTATTGATGAAACGCTTGTAAATGGAGCAAAAGTAAAAACTGTTCGAAAAATGCAACACTAATCTATGTATATTTCAACTATTAGACGTCCTAGCTCGACCAAATGGGTACCAATCGACAGAGGGCGTCAGGGGGCTTCCAATGGTATACAAAAAGCTATGGGCGTCTATAGAAAAACTTTGAAAAATCTTAGTTACAGAGGTAGTTTTTCGGTAATTTAAGCCTAATGACTAACAACCAGTGGTGAATGTGGGTCTTTTCAATTGGTGCTGGTCCCGAGGTGTGCAGCAGATAGCCCACAGCTCAGGCGGTTATCCCAAAGGTGTCGCAACCACAAAATTGTTTATAGAATTTTGACAAAGCACTATTGAAGTTTGTTTATAGACAATTGATGAGAATTTTGAAAAACTCGAACAGATCGACCAAATATATTGAGATAGCTATACGAATGGGGTCTCTCGGGATGCTGACAGACCTCTCACACGTTCCTGGGTACAGAAACCCTTAGGTGTCTATACAATATATCAATGAGATATGCACTGACACTGTACCGTGCGAATAACAAGGGAAAACGGTAAAAATCTATTATATACAATAATATTATTATAAACAAATATATAAAACGTGTAGCGCAAGAGTATACGAATCGATTGGTATATAACTTTTGATATCAGCGACAACTATGGACCGACAATAAACGAAAAGAACACTAAAAACTTAGACAATTTTCGATAAAATGCAGGGCTAAGGTAACCTCGGTATGACGCGGACGGAGTGCCGCGAAAACACAAAATAGCTTATATCACAAGAACTATTAGTCGCAGAGGATCGGTAGAGGTGTCGTTAGACTCGTGATTTTAGCGCGCACACTCGTATGCTGTAAAATGCTGTACCTCTATTGATGAAACGCTTGTAAATGGAGCAAAAGTAAAAACTGTTCGAAAAATGCAACACTAATCTATGTATATTTCAACTATTAGACGTCCTAGCTCGACCAAATGGGTACCAATCGACAGAGGGCGTCAGGGGGCTTCCAATGGTATACAAAAAGCTATGGGCGTCTATAGAAAAACTTTGAAAAATCTTAGTTACAGAGGTAGTTTTTCGGTAATTTAAGCCTAATGACTAACAACCAGTGGTGAATGTGGGTCTTTTCAATTGGTGCTGGTCCCGAGGTGTGCAGCAGATAGCCCACAGCTCAGGCGGTTATCCCAAAGGTGTCGCAACCACAAAATTGTTTATAGAATTTTGACAAAGCACTATTGAAGTTTGTTTATAGACAATTGATGAGAATTTTGAAAAACTCGAACAGATCGACCAAATATATTGAGATAGCTATACGAATGGGGTCTCTCGGGATGCTGACAGACCTCTCACACGTTCCTGGGTACAGAAACCCTTAGGTGTCTATACAATATATCAATGAGATATGCACTGACACTGTACCGTGCGAATAACAAGGGAAAACGGTAAAAATCTATTATATACAATAATATTATTATAAACAAATATATAAAACGTGTAGCGCAAGAGTATACGAATCGATTGGTATATAACTTTTGATATCAGCGACAACTATGGACCGACAATAAACGAAAAGAACACTAAAAACTTAGACAATTTTCGATAAAATGCAGGGCTAAGGTAACCTCGGTATGACGCGGACGGAGTGCCGCGAAAACACAAAATAGCTTATATCACAAGAACTATTAGTCGCAGAGGATCGGTAGAGGTGTCGTTAGACTCGTGATTTTAGCGCGCACACTCGTATGCTGTAAAATGCTGTACCTCTATTGATGAAACGCTTGTAAATGGAGCAAAAGTAAAAACTGTTCGAAAAATGCAACACTAATCTATGTATATTTCAACTATTAGACGTCCTAGCTCGACCAAATGGGTACCAATCGACAGAGGGCGTCAGGGGGCTTCCAATGGTATACAAAAAGCTATGGGCGTCTATAGAAAAACTTTGAAAAATCTTAGTTACAGAGGTAGTTTTTCGGTAATTTAAGCCTAATGACTAACAACCAGTGGTGAATGTGGGTCTTTTCAATTGGTGCTGGTCCCGAGGTGTGCAGCAGATAGCCCACAGCTCAGGCGGTTATCCCAAAGGTGTCGCAACCACAAAATTGTTTATAGAATTTTGACAAAGCACTATTGAAGTTTGTTTATAGACAATTGATGAGAATTTTGAAAAACTCGAACAGATCGACCAAATATATTGAGATAGCTATACGAATGGGGTCTCTCGGGATGCTGACAGACCTCTCACACGTTCCTGGGTACAGAAACCCTTAGGTGTCTATACAATATATCAATGAGATATGCACTGACACTGTACCGTGCGAATAACAAGGGAAAACGGTAAAAATCTATTATATACAATAATATTATTATAAACAAATATATAAAACGTGTAGCGCAAGAGTATACGAATCGATTGGTATATAACTTTTGATATCAGCGACAACTATGGACCGACAATAAACGAAAAGAACACTAAAAACTTAGACGGTTAGGTTAGGTTAGGTTTTTTTTTTTTTTTTTTTTTTTTTTTTTTTTTTTTTTTTTTTTTTTTTTTTTTTTTTTTGTTTTCGCGGGGAATGCTTTTACGCACCGTCATCCCTGCTGCGGGGGCAGCAGGGACGGTGTGTGGGGCTCCCGGCCCGTGAGAGAGGGCCGTCCTACCCACTAAACCCCGCGGTGTTCCGCCTCACCTTAAAACCGACTCGCAGGGTAGGCCTGAGGTTAAATCACTGCGAGCCGGCAAGGGGCACCCCAGAACGGAGGGGTCCGTCTCGGGGCGGTCGATAAGCGACCACCCCGGAGCTCCCTAAGGAGCTGAAGAACTGGCCCGCACCTCCACCGCTCTCGAGCGCTCCTCTGTAAGCAGAGGAGGTGAGAGCGGCCGGTACGGGCGTGCGAAAAGAGTGGGCACCCCTGGAACACAGAAAGGGTGCCCGTCGCCGAGTGGCCAGTTGGGCGGGGTCCCCCGACCTTCCGCCCACTGCCAGACACTATTCGGGGGCGCGCATGTAATGAGCACGACGACGCCCCCGAACCGGACGGCGGGGCGGGAGCGTCTGTCCCGTACGCTCCCGCACCCGCAACTCCTCACGTTTCGCCGCCATCACCTCGCTAGCAAACGAGGCGACGGCGGCCCAACACTGTTGGCTGCCGACCATGGCTTGCACCACAGCCGGCAGCGACAAATCAACTCCGACAAGGCCCGTAAGGGCGATACGCGGCCCGTCCCACGCCGGGCACACGGCGAGTGTGTGCTCCGCCGTGTCCACGACGCCACTTGAGCAGTGGCGACACACGGGGTCCGGCTCCACCCCAGCCACCTCCCACAGGTACTTGGCGAATACGCCATGGCCTGTGAGGAGCTGACTGAGGTGAAATGTCGGCGCCCCGTGTGCCCTCTCCACCCAAGCCCGCAGGACGGGCCGGACAGCCCCCACGAGCCGGGGGCTAACTGAGGGGCCTACCAACCTCTCGGCCCACTTCCGGAAGAGATCGTCGCGAGCCGACTGTCTCCAGCGGTCGATCTCGTCCGGAAGGGGCCGTCCACCGTTACTTCGCACCAGGGCGCTCTCTTCATACACCTTTTTGAGGACTCCAGCCTCGAGATCCCAAGGGAGGCTTCCTGCAATCAGGCACGCCGCCTCGTAGGAGACGGTGCAGTACGCTCGTGCCGCCCTCTGCGCAATCGACCGCTGCGGACGCCGCAGCAGCGGGATTGTCTTGGCGCAGAGGGCGTGCGCCCAGATGGGCGCTCCATACAACGCCTTTGAGCGCACTACACCGTCGTAGAGGCGACGGCATGCACTATTTGGGCCTCCCCGATTGGGGAGCAGCCTCGCCAGCCTTCCGGCGTACGACAATAACTTTGGCGACAGACGCCGGAAGTGCTCGACGAAGCCCCATCGGCTGTCGAGTACCAAACCAAGATACTTAATACTCGACCCGACAGCGATGGGGGTGCCGCTCACCACAATCTGACAATCTCGAGGTGGCCCTCGCCGAGGCCCGTGAAAGAAAACGGCCTCGGACTTTTCGAGGGCCACCTGGAGTCCTAGCGCCCTGATGCGGCTGACCACCTGGGCAACGCCCGCGGTGGCCAGGACTTTCGCCTCGCGAAAATCTGGGCCCCGCGCGGTAACTAGGGTATCGTCGGCGTAACAGAGGACGCCGACTCCCCGAAGAGTAGCACCGCGCAGGACCCAATCATATCCGATGTTCCACAGGAGCGGACCCAGAACCGACCCCTGTGGAACACCGCACGACATATTTGTGCGGACTACTCCCGACCGGGCCGGATAGGAGATGGCCCGGTCGACAAAGTAGTCCGCAAGAATGCGCCTGAGGTACCACGGGACATTGTGGTACCTCAGCGCCTCGGCGATGGTCTGCCAGGGGATGGTGTTGAAGGCGTTCGCGATGTCGAGCGACACCGCCAGCAACACCTCCCCCCGACCGACCGCCTCCTCGACGCTGTCCCTGAGCCGGGAAATGGCGTCCAGGGTCGACCTCCCGCGACGAAAACCGTACTGGCCGTCATTGAGATTGGGCCCCGCCCCCTCCAGGTGCCCGACGAGACGCGCCGCGAGCACCCGCTCGAGCAGCTTGCTCATCTCGTCGAGCAGTACGATGGGGCGATAGGCCGACGGCGACTCGGCCGGGCGCCCGTGCTTCTTCAACAGCACGAGCCGCCCGGTTTTCCACTGTCGCGGGACCTTACCCGACGCCAAACACTCCGACAACAAAGACAGCGTCTCCTCCTCGAACGCCGGCATGACCAGGGCGATGACGCGCCCAGGGATGCCATCCGGACCGGGGGCGCGGTTCCTCGTTTTGAGTTTGAGGACCGCCGCCCCGAGCTCGGCATCTGACACGGGCGGAATCATCGCCTCTGTGTCTGCCGGCGTCTGGCTTGGTGCCATCCGCGGTGGGACCCACTCTTCCCGCGCAGGAAAGAGGGAACTGACGACGTGGCCGACGAATGAGGGCTCGAGAGACTTGGTGAGGGGAGGCGCCCAGGGCCGGAGTTTGTCACTCACGGCTTTGTACGGGCGCCCCCACGGATCTTGATTGAGGCTCTCGAGCCACTCCTTCCAGGCCGCCTCCTTGGCGGCCTTGATTGCCGAGCATAGGGCAGCTCGGGCAGCCCGGTATGCGGCGAGCAGCTCTTCTTCTTGGGCAGGATCGCTGTTTCTTCGACCGCGATGGCGAGTGTACCTACGCTGGGCTGCATGGCATGAAGTACGCAGCCCAGCCAACTCATCATTCCACCAATACACTCGCTTTCGCGGCCGAACAGGCCCCGCCCTCTTCATCGCCGCATCGCAGACGCGAGTCAGGGCGCCGGAAAGCCGCCCAGCCCTCGCGTCCACGTCCGGGCTAACGTCGCCTGCGGCCCATCGCTCGACGATGGCCGCCTCCTTCGCCAGTTCCCGGTCTAGCGTCCGCAGACGCCACCGCGGACCTTCCTCAACCGAACGGCGGTCCCCGACCGCCGGGGTCTCCGAGCCGGCGTTGACGATGTCGAACCATATGTAGCGATGATCTGACATCGTCTCCACCCCCTCGATCACCCTCCAACCACGTGTGCGGCTAGCCAGGCCAGAACTGGCAAAGGACAGGTCGATTATACTACGACCCGTCCCCGTTCGTCGCACGAACGTGTGGACCGACCCTCGGTTGAGCAGCACCAAGCCGTTGGACACCGCCCATTCCTCGACCATCTCTCCCCGGCTATCGGTTTCTGGAGATCCCCACGCCTGTGAGTGTGCGTTGAAATCTCCAGCTACCACCACCGGGGTGGGGTGCGCTTCTGCCAACAGAGCCCCGACCTCAATCAACCAACGCTCATACTCAGCGAGGCTTCTGTTGGGCGAGAAGTACACCCCGACTACTGCAACGTCTCCCAGCAGCGCGAGGACGCAACCGCGTCCCTGGAGCACCCTATCAAAAGCACCCCGCTGGGAGACGATAGCCACCAACTCGTCGCGGCTGCCAGCCCAGTTGTCGCGGGCGCGGACCGCGTACGGTTCGGCGACTATAGCCACAGTCGCCTGCAACTGTGCGACGGACTGAAGCAGCAGATCTTGGGCCGCCGCACAGTTACCGACGTTGGCCTGCAGTACCGAGATGGGAGCCATTTAATTTTGGGCGATGTCCATCACCTCCTCTGTGTTCTGGGTGGGCTGACGCGTGCGTCCAGCACCACCCCGACGCCTCCTCTTCATCGACGCCGCCAGGCAGGCTTTTGCGCCCAGGCGATGCGCAGCGGCCGTTCCTGCCGCCGCGCAGATGGGGCAGTTAAACGCCATAGAGCAGCCGGCCGCCTTGTGGCCGGGCTGCCCACAACGAAAACACAGTGCGCTGCGATCTACACCCGCAGCGCACCGGGCTCCCACGTGCCCCACCTCCAGACAGCGGAAACACCGCTGCGGCCTGGCCTCCAAAAGAACCGCACGGACGCGGGACCAACCGATCGTGAGAGGGCGGCCATCTGTTAGTTTTTTGGCCGCCGCGATCGGGCACTTGACCCAAGCCGTGCCCTCCCTGCCTGCCTGGCGAACAACGTCGCCAACGACAACACTGGTGGTGGCGCACCCTCCTACGTCTGCCACCACCCGCGCAACCACTTCCTTTGTGGCCGCGTCGCCTAGACCGGAGATGCGCAGCTCCGCGCACTTCTCCGGCCTGGCGATACGGACATCCTCTCCCAGGGCCGACCTCAATTTGTCGGCCAGGGCGTCAGCCTTTTCGGACCTTTCGGCGCCCGCCACTTCCAAAATGCGGCCTCCAGTGGCCGCCGTGCGGAAGCGTAAGCCTCCAATGCCGAGACCCTTAAGATCGACCTTCTCTTCGGCCTCGGCTAACTTGGAGGCGTATGTAACGCCCCTCTTTACCGCGTCCTGCTGCAGTGTTATAACCACTGCAGCGGTTCGCGGGGCACGGAGTTTAGGGGCGCGCTTCCCCACTGTAGGCGCGTTAGCGGGCGCCGGTGTCGGCTTCGTCGCTGGCGGTTTGGGCGCCGGCGCCTTCTTTGGGCGCCCAGCCACCAAGTTCCACGCCTCGGTTAGAGGTTGAGGCGTGGGTGCGGGCTGCAGACGCTCTTGGCGCGCCGCCTCAGCCTCTCGGGCTGCAGCGCTCTTCTTCTTGCGCTTCTTCTTCTTTTCCCCAGAATAAGGGGAGGGAGCCGTTGAAGCGGCTGAAGGAGCTGCCAGCGAAGGGCCGGAGACGGGGACAGAAACACAAGCGGCGGCAGAGGCGCCAGCATTCCGAGGACAAGTACCAGTGCCAGAAGTGCCGGACAATTGAGTGGGCGCTGCGGAGCTTCCAGCAGCGCGGGCGGCTTTGCGAGCATCCGCCTGCAGCGGCGGGCGCAGTCGCGGCTCCGGGAGCAGGCGGTCCCCAATTCCGTCGAAGCGCGCGTCCAGGAGGAACATTATCTCCTCTCGCGACATCGACGGCGGGGCACTCGCCTGCCTCTTCAGGATCTCCACTTCCGCCCGCAGTGCAGCCAGCTCACGCTGCAGACGGGCATTCTCCTCGGAATCCGTTCGTGCACGTAGCTCCCGCACGTGCTCCAAGATTGAGCCAGCAGCGGACCTCAGGCCCTGCACACTCTGACCCTTGAGGCGGGAGGATTTCTGGGCAATGGAGCGTATCGCTTCCACCGCCTCCTCAACCGCCTTCTCAAGCTGCTCGGCCCTGAGGTCCGACGCAGCTACGGGAGCGGGAGACTGGCGAAGAAAAGAGAGTCGCCTCTCTTCTCTACTTCGGAGCTCTTCTGCAAGCTCCTCCTCTGCCTGGAGCTCTAGCTCCCGCTCTTTTGCCGCCACATATTCGGCCTTTGCCTTGGCCAGGCCAACATACTGACCTGTCGTCGGAGGGCGGCCGCGTCCTCGTTTACCGGACTGTCCTCTCAGCAGCCCAGGGCCAGACGAATCGTCAGTGTCGCTCTCGTCCCCCGATCCAGTTGGGTTGCGGCGCTTACGTTGCCACAACCGAGAGAGTGGGGTAGGGGAAGGGCGACTCTCCACTGTCACCATTGAAGTGACGCTGCTGTCAGACTCCGACAGCTCCAAATCTTTAATTTCTAGGTGCGGTGCGGCGTCACACCGCGACATCGCCACTCGCAACTCCTTTAGACCTAGGACCGGAGTCCCGGGCCTGACCTCCTCGACAGCCTTCACGTTATGCAATTCTAAATCCTTTTCCAAGCCATGGTTGTTTGTTTGTCCCCCACAAGGGGAGATGATCGATCCTTTTTTATTTTTAATTACAAGAGCCATATTTGTTCCCACGATAATGAGACGAAGATAGTCGACTCCCTGGGTGACGCTCATTCCAGGGAGCGGGATTGATACTGTGGGGTGCTCCAGGTGCCCCACAGGTTTTAACGACTTCGCTGTCGGGTGTTATAGACTTTTCCCTGTCGCGGGCCGGCCAATGAAGGCAAGCCCTTCGGTCCCAAGGACTACCGCGTACCAACTGGTGCCACCAGTTGGATTGTTGCGAAGACCCCGGAGATTACGAAACGCGGAGAGGGGGGCTAGCCCTCCCCAACACCGACGCTGGCACGAATGCCTGTAGGCCCCTGCGCGAGCAGTAGGCCTACGCGTCCACACCACAAAGCTTCGCTACTACCGGATGGTACCGGGAGCGACATCAAACACGCAACGCTACAACCGGCCAGGCCGGGAGCAGACACAAAGACCGTGGGCCTTGCAGGCCCACCATACCACGACCCCCTCGTGCAATGGGGTCAACTGCACGTCCACAAAACGGCAACAAGGAGCTTCAACCGGCCAAAGCCGGGAGAAACGACAACGAAGACGAAAATCGACAACGAAGCGCTACTACCGGCCAGGCCGGGAGCTTTCACCTTTTCGCAGGCCTTGCAGGCCTGCCACGCTGCGACCCCCACGACATGGGGTCGACTGTCGGGATATTGGTACATTGGTTAACACACACAGTACTGAAGACTGCGCCCATTAGCCGATGCTCCAGGGTGCACCAGCAAAGCCCAGTTTCCACTCCCACCCGGGCGGTCCCCGGGGAGGATAGGAAACTGAACCGCCAACGTGGAGGTTCCCCGACCTAGCACCCCAGGTTTTTTTTTTTTGTTTTCGCGGGGAATGCATTTACGCACCGTCATCCCTGCTGCGGGGGCAGCAGGGACGGTGTGTGGGGCTCCCGGCCCGTGAGAGAGGGCCGTCCTACCCACTAAACCCCGCGGTGTTCCGCCTCACCTTAAAACCGACTCGCAGGGTAGGCCTGAGGTTAAATCACTGCGAGCCGGCAAGGGGCACCCCAGAACGGAGGGGTCCGTCTCGGGGCGGTCGATAAGCGACCACCCCGGAGCTCCCTAAGGAGCTGAAGAACTAGCCCGCACCTCCACCGCTCTCGAGCGCTCCTCTGTAAGCAGAGGAGGTGAGAGCGGCCGGTACGGGCGTGCGCAAAAAAGTGGGCACCCCCTGGAACACAGAAAGGGTGCCCGTCGCCAAGTGGCCAGTTGGGCGGGGTCCCCCGACCTTCCGCCCACGGCCAGACACTATTCGGGGGCGCGCATGTAATCAGCACGTCGACGCCCCCGAACCGGACGGCGGGGCGGGAGCGTCTGTCCCGTACGCTCCCGCACCCGCAACTCCTCACGTTTCGCCGCCATCACCTCGCTAGCAAACGAGGCGACGGCGGCCCAACACTGTTGGCTGCCGACCATGGCTTGCACCACAGCCGGCAGCGACAAATCAACTCCGACAAGGCCCGTAAGGGCGATACGCGGCCCGTCCCACGCCGGGCACACGGCGAGTGTGTGCTCCGCCGTGTCCACGACGCCACTTGAGCAGTGGCGACACACGGGGTCCGGCTCCACCCCAGCCACCTCCCACAGGTACTTGGCGAATACGCCATGCCCTGTGAGGAGCTGACTGAGGTGAAATGTCGGCGCTCCGTGTGCCCTCTCCACCCAAGCCCGCAAGACGGGCCGGACAGCCCCCACGAGCCGGGGGCTAACTGAGGGGCCTACCAACCTCTCGGCCCACTTCCGGAAGAGATCGTCGCGAGCCGACTGTCTCCAGCGGTCGATCTCGTCCGGAAGGGGCCGTCCACCATTTCTACGCACCAGGGCGCTTTCCTCATAAACACTTTTGAGGACTCCAGCCTCGAGATCCCAAGGGAGGCTTCCTGCAATTAGGCACGCCGCCTCGTAGGAGACGGTGCAGTACGCTCGTGCCGCCCTCTGCGCAATCGACCGCTGCGGACGCCGCAGCAGCGGAATTGTCTTGGCGCAGAGGGCGTGCGCCCAGATGGGCGCTCCATATAACGCCTTTGAGCGCACTACACCGTCATAGAGGCGACGGCATGCACTATTTGGGCCTCCCCTATTGGGGAGCAGCCTCGCCAGCCTTCCGGCGTACGACAACAACTTTGGCGACAGACGCCGGAAGTGCTCGACGAAGCCCCATCGGCTGTCGAGTACCAAACCAAGATACTTAATACTCGACCCGACAGCGATGGGGGTGCCGCTCACCACAATCTGACAATCTCGAGGTGGCCCTCGCCGAGGCCCGTGAAAGAAAACGGCCTCGGACTTTTCGAGGGCCACCTGGAGTCCCAGCGCCCTGATGCGGCTGACCACCTGGGCAACGCCCGCGGTGGCCAGGACTTTCGCCTCGCGAAAATCTGGGCCCCGCGCGGTAACTAGGGTATCGTCGGCGTAACAGAGGACGCCGACTCCCCGAAGAGTAGCACCGCGCAGGACCCAATCATATCCGATGTTCCACAGGAGCGGACCCAGAACCGACCCCTGTGGAACACCGCACGACATATTTGTGCGGACTACTCCCGACCGGGCCGGATAGGAGATGGCCCGGTCGACAAAGTAGTCCGCAAGAATGCGTCTGAGGTACCACGGGACATTGTGGTACCTCAGCGCCTCGGCGATGGTCTGCCAGGGGATGGTGTTGAAGGCGTTCGCGATGTCGAGCGACACCGCCTGCAACACCTCCCCCCGACCGACCGCCTCCTCGACGCTGTCCCTGAGCCGGGAAATGGCGTCCAGGGTCGACCTCCCGCGACGAAAACCGTACTGGCCGTCATTGAGATTGGGCCCCGCCCCCTCCAGGTGCCCGACGAGACGCGCCGCGAGCACCCGCTCGAGCAGCTTGCTCATCTCGTCGAGCAATACGATGGGGCGGTAGGCCGACGGCGACTCGGCCGGGCGCCCGTGCTTCTTCAACAGCACGAGACGCCCGGTTTTCCACTGTCGCGGGACCTTACCCGACGCCACACACTCCGACAACAAAGACAGCGTCTCCTCCTCGAACGCCGGCATAACCAGAGCGATGACGCGCCCAGGAATGCCATCCGGACCGGGGGCGCGGTTCCTCATTTTGAGTTTAAGGACCGCCGCCCCGAGCTCGGCATCCGACACGGGCGGAATCATCGCCTCTGTGTCTGCCGGCGTCTGGCTTGGTGCCATCCGCGGTGGGACCCACTCTTCCCGCGCAGGGAAGAGGGAACTGACAACGTGGCCGACGAATGAGGGCTCGAGAGACTTTGTGAGGGGAGGCGCCCAGGGCCGGAGTTTGTCGCTCACGGCTTTGTACGGGCGCCCCCACGGATCTTCATTTAGGCTCTCGAGCCACTCCTTCCAGGCCGCCTCCTTGGCGGCCTTGATCGCCGAGCTGAGGGCAGCTCGGGCAGCCCGGTATGCGGCGAGCAGCTCTTCTTCTTGGGCAGGATCACTGTTTCCTCGACCGCGACAGCGAGTGTACCTACGCTGGGCTGCGTGGCATGAAGTACGCAGCCCTGCCAACTCATCATTCCACCAATACACTCGCTTTCGCGGCCGAACAGGCCCCGCCCTCTTCATCGCCGCATCGCAGACGCGAGTCAGGGCGCCGGAAAGCCGCCCAGCCCTCGCGTCCACGTCCGGGCTAACGTCGTCACCTGCGGCCCATCGCTCGACGATGGCCGCCTCCTTCGCCAGTTCCCGGTCCAGCGTCCGCAGACGCCACCGCGGACCTTCCTCAACCGAACGGCGGTCCCCGACCGCCGGGGTCTCCGAGCCGGCGTCGACGATGTCGAACCATATGTAGCGATGATCCGACATCGTCTCCACCCCCTCGATCACCCTCCAACCACGTGTGCGGCTAGCCAGGCCAGAACTGGCAAAGGACAGGTCGATTATACTACGACCCGTCCCCGTTCGCCGCACGAACGTGTGGACCGACCCTCGGTTGAGCAGCACCAAGCCATTGGACACCGCCCATTCCTCGACCATCTCACCCCGGCTATCGGTTTCTGGAGATCCCCACGCCCGTGAGTGTGCGTTGAAATCTCCAGCTACCACCACCGGGGTGGGGTGCGCTTCTGCCAACAGAGCCCCGACCTCAATCAACCAACGCTCATACTCAGCGAGGCTTCTGTTGGGCGAGAAGTACACCCCGACTACTGCAACGTCTCCCAGCAGCGCGAGGACGCAACCGCGTCCCTGGAGCACCCTATCAAAAGCACCCCGCTGGGAGACGATAGCCACCAACTCGTCGCGGCTGCCAGCCCAGTTGTCGCGGGCGCGGACCGCGTACGGTTCGGCGACTATAGCCACAGTCGCCTGTAACTGTGCGACAGACTGAAGCAGCAGATCTTGGGCCGCCGCACAGTTACCGACGTTGGCCTGCAGCACCGAGATGGGAGCCATTTAGTTTTGGGCGATGTCCATACTTTCCTCCTCCGCCACCTGGGTGGGCGGGCGCTTACGTCCAGCACCACCACGACGTGTCCGCTTTTTGGAAGCCGCCAAGCAGGTTTTTGCACCCAGGCGGTGCGCTGCGGAAGTTCCCGCCGCCGCGCAGATGGGACAATTATATTCGGCTGAACAGCCGGCCGACTTGTGACCGGACTGCCCACAACGAAAACAAAGTGCGCTGCGGTCCACTCCCGCAGCGCACCGGGCTCCTACGTGCCCCACCTCCAGACAGCGGAAACACCGCTGAGGCCTGGCCTCCAAGAGGACCGCACGGACGCGGGACCATCCGATCGTCAGAGGGCGACCGTCTGTCACTTTTTTGGCCGCCGCGATCGGGCATTTTACCCACGCCGTGCCCTCCCTACCTACTTGGCGGACAATGTCGCCAACGACAACACTGGTGGTGGCGCACCCTCCTACGTCCGCCACCACCCGCGCAACCACTTCCTTTGTGGCCGCGTCGCCTAGACCGGAGATGCGCAGCTCTGCGCACCTCTCCGGCCTGGCGATACGGACATCCTCTCCCAGGGCCGACCTCAATTTGTCGGCCAGGGCGTCAGCCTTTTCGCACCTTTCGGCGCCCGCCACTTCCAAAATGCGGCCTCCAGTGGCCGCCGTGCGGAAGCGTAAGCCTCCAATGCCAAGGCCTTTGAGGTCAACCTTCTCTTCCGCCTCGGCTAATTTGGAGGCGTATGTAACGCCCCTCTTTACCGCGTCCTGCTGCAGCGTTATCACCACTGCAGCGGTACGCGGGGCTCGGAGTTTAGGGGCGCGCTTCCCCACGGCAGGCGCCTTAGCGGGCGCCGGTGCAGACTTCGTCGCTGGCGGTTTGGCCGCCGACGCCTTCTTTGGGCGCCCAGCCACCACATTCCACGCCTCAGTTAGAGGTTGAGGCGTGAGTGCGGGCTGCAGACGCTCCTGGCGCGCCGCCTCAGCCTCTCGGGCCGCAGCGCTCTTCTTTTTCCGCTTGCCGGCCTTCTTCTTTTTTCCTGAAGAGAGAGAGGGAGCCGGCGAAGCGGCTGAAGGAGCCTCCGTCTGCTCCAACGAAGTGCCGGAGACGTGGACAGAGGGACGCGCGGCGGCAGCGGCGCCAGCGGTCTGAAGGCGGGCGGCACCAGCGACAACGCCAGAAGTGCCGGACAGTCGGGAGGGTGCTTTGCGAGCACCGACGGTGGAGCTTTCTTTTGCGCGGGCGGCGTTGCGAATATCCGCCTGCAGCGGCGGGCGCAATCGCGGCTCCGGGAGCAGGCGATCTCCGATGCCGTCGAAGCGCGCATCCAGGAGGAAGAGAACCTCCTCGCGCGACATCGACGGCGGGGCACTCGCCTGCTTCTTCAAGATTTCAACCTCCGCCCGCAGGGCAGCTAACTCGCGCTGCAGGCGGGCATTCTCTTCAGTTTCCGTGCGGGCCCGCAACTCCCGCACGTGCTCCATTATGGACCCTGCAGCGGACCTCAGGCCCTGAACACTTTGACCCTTTAGACGTGAGGACTTGTGGGCGATGGATCGGATCGCCTCCACCGCCTCCTCGACCGCCTTTTCCAATTGCTCGGCCCTGAGGTCCGAAGCAGAAACAGTCGATGACTCCACTGGAGCAGGGGACTTGCGAAGGAAGGAGAGTCGCCTCTCCTCCCTCCTTCGGAGCTCCTCGGCGAGCTCCTCCTCAGCTTGGAGCTCTAGCTCCCGCTCCTTGGCCGCGTTCAATTCGGCCTTCGCCTTGGCGAGGCCCACGTATTGCCCCGTTGTTGGGGGGCGACCGCGGCCTCGCTTACCGGGCTGGCCCCGGGCAGAACCGGTACCAGCCGACTCCTCACTGTCCCCCTCCGACCCCGAGTTCCGGCGCTTGCGCCACAGCCGGGAAAACAGGGAGGGGGAGGGACCAGGAGACACCTCTATCATCGAGACCACACTGCTGTCGGAATCCGACAGCAGCAGGTCTCCACATACTCTGCGCGGCGGTGTGTCGCACCGCGACACCGACACCCGCAGTTCCTTGAGGCCTGGAACCGGAGTTCCGGGCCTCACCTCTTCGACAGCCTCAACGTTTAGCAAGTCAGAGTCCATTGTCGCGCCAGTTTCGTTAGTTTGTCTCCCACAAGGGGAGAAGATCGATCGGTTACTAATTTTATTGTTATTAAATGCCATTTTTAATCCCACGAGTATGAGACGAAGAGAGTCGACTCCCTGGGTGACGCTCATTCCAGGGAGCGGGATAGATACTGTGGGGTGCTCCAGGTGCCCCACAGGTTTTAACGACTTCGCTGTCGGATGTTATAGACTTTTCCGTGTCGCGGGCCGGCCAATGAAGGCAAGCCCTTCGGTCCCCAGGACCACCGCGTACCAACTGGTGCCACCAGTTGGATTGTTGCGAAGACCCCGGAGATTACGAAATGCGAGGAGGGGGGCTAGCCCTCCCCAACTCCGACGCTGGCACGAATGCCTGTAGGCCCCTGCGCGAGCAGACAGCCTACGCGTCCACACCACAAAACCTCGCTACTACCGGCCGTGGCCGGGAGCGACACCAACGATGTGATGCTTCTACCGGGCAGGCCGGGAGCGGTCACAAATACCGTAGGCCTTGCAGGCCAACCATGCCACGACCCCCTCGTGCAATGGGGTCAGCTGCACGTCCACCCAACGGCAACACAGAGCTGCAACCGGCCGAAGCCGGGAGTAACGACAACGAGAACGAAGGACGAAAACGAAGCGCTACTACCGGCCAGTCCGGGAGCTTTCACAATTTCGCAGGCCTTGCAGGCCTGCCACACTACGACCCCCACGACATGGGGTCGACTGTCGGGTTATTGGTACATTGGTTAACACACACAGTACTGAAGACTGCGCCCATTAGCCGATGCTCCAGGGTGCACCAGCAAAGCCCAGTTTCCACTCCCACCCGGGCGGTCCCCGGGGGGGATAGGAAACTGAACCGCCAACGTGGAGGTTCCCCGACCTAGCACCCCTAGCACCCCAGGTTAGGTTAGGTTTTTTTTTTTTTTTTTGTTTTCGCGGGAAATGCATTTACGCACCGTCATCCCTGCTGCGGGGGCAGCAGGGACGGTGTGTGGGGCTCCCGGCCCGAGAGAGAGGGCCGTCCTACCCACTAAACCCCGCGGTGTTCCGCCTCACCTTAAAACCGACTCGCAGGGTAGGCCTGAGGTTAAATCACTGCGAGCCGGCAAGGGGCACCCCAGAACGGAGGGGTCCGTCTCGGGGCGGTCGATAAGCGACCACCCCGGAGCTCCCTAAGGAGCTGAAGAACTAGCCCGCACCTCCACCGCTCTCGAGCGCTCCTCTGTAAGCAGAGGAGGTGAGAGCGGCCGGTACGGGCGTGCGCAAAAAAGTGGGCACCCCCTGGAACACAGAAAGGGTGCCCGTCGCCAAGTGGCCAGTTGGGCGGGGTCCCCCGACCTTCCGCCCACGGCCAGACACTATTCGGGGGCGCGCATGTAATCAGCACGTCGACGCCCCCGAACCGGACGGCGGGGCGGGAGCGTCTGTCCCGTACGCTCCCGCACCCGCAACTCCTCACGTTTCGCCGCCATCACCTCGCTAGCAAACGAGGCGACGGCGGCCCAACACTGTTGGCTGCCGACCATGGCTTGCACCACAGCCGGCAGCGACAAATCAAGTCCTACAAGGCCCGTAAGGGCGATACGCGGCCCGTCCCACGCCGGGCACACGGCGAGTGTGTGCTCCGCCGTGTCCACGACGCCACTTGAGCAGTGGCGACACACGGGGTCCGGCTCCACCCCAGCCACCTCCCACAGGTACTTGGCGAATACGCCATGCCCTGTGAGGAGCTGACTGAGGTGAAATGTCGGCGCTCCGTGTGCCCTCTCCACCCAAGCCCGCAGGACGGGCCGGACAGCCCCCACGAGCCGGGGGCTAACTGAGGGGCCTACCAACCTCTCGGCCCACTTCCGGAAGAGATCGTCGCGAGCCGACTGTCTCCAGCGGTCGATCTCGTCCGGAAGGGGCCGTCCACCATTTCTACGCACCAGGGCGCTTTCCTCATAAACACTTTTGAGGACTCCAGCCTCGAGATCCCAAGGGAGGCTTCCTGCAATTAGGCACGCCGCCTCGTAGGAGACGGTGCAGTACGCTCGTGCCGCCCTCTGCGCAATCGACCGCTGCGGACGACGCAGCAGCGGGATTGTCTTGGCGCAGAGGGCGTGCGCCCAGATGGGCGCTCCATACAACGCCTTTGAGCGCACTACACCGTCGTAGAGGCGACGGCATGCACTATTTGGGCCTCCCCGATTGGGGAGCAGCCTCGCCAGCCTTCCGGCGTACGACAACAACTTTGGCGACAGACGCCGGAAGTGCTCGACGAAGCCCCATCGGCTGTCGAGTACCAAACCAAGATACTTAATACTCGACCCGACAGCGATGGGGGTGCCGCTCACCACAATCTGACAATCTCGAGGTGGCCCTCGCCGAGGCCCGTGAAAGAAAACGGCCTCGGACTTTTCGAGGGCCACCTGGAGTCCTAGCGCCCTGATGCGGCTGACCACCTGGGCAACGCCCGCGGTGGCCAGGACTTTCGCCTCGCGAAAATCTGGGCCCCGCGCGGTGACTAGGGTATCGTCGGCGTAGCAGAGGACGCCGACTCCCCGAAGAGTAGCACCGCGCAGGACCCAATCATACCCGATGTTCCACAGGAGCGGACCCAGAACCGACCCCTGTGGAACACCGCACGACATATTTGTGCGGACTACCCTCGACCGGGCCGGATAGGAGATGGCCCGTTCGACAAAGTAGTCCGCAAGAATGCGCCTGAGGTACCACGGGACACTGTGGTACCTCAGCGCCTCGGCGATGGTCTGCCAGGGGATGGTGTTGAAGGCGTTCGCGATGTCGAGCGACACCGCCAGCAACACCTCCCCCCGACCGACCGCCTCCTCGACGCTATCCCTGAGCCGGGAAATGGCGTCCAGGGTCGACCTCCCGCGACGAAATCCGTATTGGCCGTCACTAAGATTGGGCCCCGCCCCCTCCAGGTGCCCGACGAGACGCGCCGCGAGCACCCGCTCGAGCAGCTTGCTCATCTCGTCAAGCAAGACGATGGGGCGGTAGGCCGACGGCGACTCGGCCGGGCGCCCGTGCTTCTTCAACAGCACGAGCCGCCCGGTTTTCCACTGTCGCGGGACCTTACCCGACGCCAAACACTCCGACAACAAGGACAGCGTCTCCTCCTCGAACGCCGGCATAACCAGGGCGATGACGCGCCCAGGGATGCCATCAGGACCGGGGGCGCGGTTCCTCGTTTTGAGTTTAAGGACCGCCGCCCCGAGCTCGGCATCCGACACGGGCGGAATCATCGCCTCTGTGTCTGCCGGCGTCTGGCTTGGTGCCATCCGCGGTGGGACCCACTCTTCCCGCTCAGGGAAGAGGGAACTGACGACGTGGCCGACGAATGAGGGCTCGAGAGACTTGGTGAGGGGAGGCGCCCAGGGCCGGAGTTTGTCACTCACGGCTTTGTACGGGCGCCCCCACGGATCTTGATTGAGGCTCTCGAGCCACTCCTTCCAGGCCGCCTCCTTGGCGGCCTTGATTGCCGAGCATAGGGCAGCTCGGGCAGCCCGGTATGCGGCGAGCAGCTCTTCTTCTTGGGCAGGATCGCTGTTTCTTCGACCGCGATGGCGAGTGTACCTACGCTGGGCTGCATGGCATGAAGTACGCAGCCCAGCCAACTCATCATTCCACCAATACACTCGCTTTCGCGGCCGAACAGGCCCCGCCCTCTTCATCGCCGCATCGCAGACGCGAGTCAGGGCGCCGGAAAGCCGCCCAGCCCTCGCGTCCACGTCCGGGCTAACGTCGCCCGCGGCCCATCGCTCGACGATGGCCGCCTCCTTCGCCAGTTCCCGGTCCAGCGTCCGCAGGCGCCACCGCGGACCTTCCTCAACCGAACGGCGGTCCCCGACCGCCGGGGTCTCCGAGCCGGCGTTGACGATGTCGAACCATATGTAGCGATGATCCGACATCGTCTCCACCCCCTCGATCACCCTCCAACCACGTGTGCGGCTAGCCAGGCCAGAACTGGCAAAGGACAGGTCGATTATACTACGACCCGTCCCCGTTCGCCGCACGAACGTGTGGACCGACCCTCGGTTGAGCAGCACCAAGCCGTTGGACACCGCCCATTCCTCGACCATCTCACCCCGGCTATCGGTTTCTGGAGATCCCCACGCCTGTGAGTGTGCGTTGAAATCTCCAGCTACCACCACCGGGGTGGGGTGCGCTTCTGCCAACAGAGCCCCGACCTCAATCAACCAACGCTCATACTCAGCGAGGCTTCTGTTGGGCGAGAAGTACACCCCGACTACTGCAACGTCTCCCAGCAGCGCGAAGACGCAACCGCATCCCTGGAGCACCCTATCAAAAGCACCCCGCTGGGAGACGATAGCCACCAACTCGTCGCGGCTGCCAGCCCAGTTGTCGCGGGCGCGAACCGCGTACGGTTCGGCGACTATAGCCACAGTCGCCTGTAACTGTGCGGCAGACTGAAGCAGCAGATCTTGGGCCGCCACACAGTTACCGACGTTGGCCTGCAGTACCGAGATGGGAGCCATTTAATTTTGTGCGATGTCCATCACCTCCTCTGTGTTCTGGGTGAGCTGACGCGTACGTCCAGCACCACCCCGACGCCTCCTCTTCTTGGACTCCGCCAGGCAGGCTTTTGCGCCCAGGCGATGCGCAGCGGCAGCTCCAGCCGCCGCGCAGATGGGGCAGCTAAACGCCGCCGAGCAGCCGGCCGCCTTATGACCGGGCTGCCCACAACGGAAACAGAGTGCGCTGCGGTCCACTCCCGCAGCGCACCGGGCTCCTACGTGCCCCACCTCCAAGCAGCGGAAGCAGCGCTGCGGCCTGACTTCCAAAAGGACCGCACGGACGCGGGACCATCCGATCGTGAGAGGGCGGCCATCTGTGACTTTTTTGGCCGCCGCGATCGGGCACTTGACCCACGCCGTGCCCTCCCTGCCTGCCTGGCGAACAACGTCGCCAACAACGACACTGGTGGTGGCGCAACCTCCTATGTCCGCCACCACCCGCGCAACAGTCTCCTTCGTAGCCGCGTCGCCTAGACCGGAGACGCGCAGCTCTGCACACTTCTCCGGCCTGGCGACACGGACGTCCTCTCCCAGAGCATTCTTCAACTGCTCCGCCAGAGCGTCAGCTTTTTGGCACCTTTCGGCGCCCGCCACCTCCAGGATTCTACCTCCTGTCGCCGCCGTGCGGAACCTTAGGCCTCCAATTCCGAGACTGTTAAGGTCTATTTTAGCCTCGGCCTCGGCAAGTTTTGAGGCATAAGTGATGCCCTTCTCAGCCGCGCCCTGTTGCAGCGTGATCACTACTGCAGCGGTTCGCGGGGCGCGGAGTTTTAGGGCGGGTTTCTTCACGGATGGCGCTTTGGCGGGCGCTGGTGCCGACTTTTGCAACTGTGTTGCTGACGGCTTGGCCACTGGCGCCTTCTTTGGGCGCCCAGCCACCACGTTCCAAGCCTCGGTTAGCGGCCGAGGAGTGGGTGGCGGTGGGGGGAGCTCCTGACGAGCTGCCTCGGCTTCACGCGCCGCTGCGCTCTTCTTCTTCCTCCCTTTCTTTCCATTTTTTGTATTCTGCACAGGAAGGGAGGAACCTGGCAGAGCAGCCGACGGGGCGCCCGTCTTCTCCAACGAAGGGCCGGAGACGGGAGCGGAAGAACGTGGCGCGGCGTTAGAGACGCCAGCGGGCCGAATGTGAGCTTCACTGGCAGCAGTGCCGGACGTGCCGGGTTGAGATCCAATCGACACTCGAGACGCGATTGCGGAGCACCCTACAGAACGGGCGGCATTTCGAGCGTCCGCCTGCAGCGGCGGGCGGAGTCGCGGCTCCGGCAACAGGCGGTCCCCAATGCCGTCAAAGCGCGCGTCTAGGAGGAACATGATCTCCTCGCGCGACATTGACGTTGGTGGGGCGTTCGCCTGCCTCTTCAGTAGATCCACTTCGGCCCGTAAGGCAGCAAGCTCACGCTGCAGACGGGCATTTTCCTCTGATTCCGTACGGGCCCGCAACTCCCGCACGTGTTCCAGGATGGATCCTGCGGCAGACCTCAGGCCCTGCACGCTTTGGCCCTTCAGGCGGGAGGACTTGTGAGCGATGGAGCGGATCGCCTCCACCGCCTCCTCGACCGCCTTCTGTAGTTGCTCGGCCCTGAGGTCGGCCGCAGCTTGTGACTTCTTCGAAGTTTCTCCTTCAGGAACGGGAGACTGACGGAGAAAGGAGAGTCGCCTCTCCTCCCTCCTTCGAA
This sequence comes from Thumatha senex, assembly GCA_948477245.1. NCBI lineage: Eukaryota > Metazoa > Arthropoda > Insecta > Lepidoptera > Erebidae > Thumatha > Thumatha senex. The sequence goes on along the minus strand of CAOLNX010000030.1, from coordinate 50,426 downwards.
GCTCTTCGGCGAGCTCCTCCTCCGCTTGGAGCTCTAGCTCCCGCTCCTTGGCCGCGTTTAGTTCGGCCTTCGCCTTGGCGAGGCCAACGTATTGCCCCGTTGTTGGGGGGCGACCACGGCCCCGCTTACCGGGCTGGCCCCGGACAGAACCGGTGCCAACCGACTCCTCACTGTCTCCCTCCGACCCCGAGTTCCGGCGTTTGCGCCACAGCCGGGACAGCGGGGAGGGAGAAGGACCAGGGGAAACCTCGATCATAGAGACCACACTGCTGTCGGAATCCGACAGCAGCAGGTCTCCCGACAGACGACGCGGAGCGGCGTCGCAGCGCGAGAGTGACACTCGCGCTTCTCTCATAAGACTAGGCACTGGAGTGCCAGGTCTAGTCTTTACATCCGTTTCGTTAGCCCTATCATCGGGCAGATCAGCGTCCGTTACGAGTAAGCCAAAGTTGTTGTTTTGTGTTCCAGTTGTTTTTGTCATTAAGTTTGAATTGAGAGCCATACTATTCCCACGATTATGAGACGAAGAGAGTCGACTCCCTGGGTGACGCTCATTCCAGGGAGCGGGATGGATACTGTGGAGTGCTCCAGGTGCCCCACAGGTTTTAACGACTTCGCTGTCGGGTTTTAAAGACTTTTCCCTGTCGCGGGCCGGCCAATAAAGGCAAGCCCTTCGGCCCCCAGGACCACCGCGTACCAACTGGTGCCACCAGTTGGGTCGTTGCGGAGGCCTCAGGGGTTACGAAACGCGGGAAGGAGGGCTGGCCCTCCCCAACTCCGACGCTGGCACGAGTGCCTGTAGGCCCCTGCGCGAGCAGTAGGCCTACGCGTCCACACCACAAAGACTTCGCTACTACCGGCCGTGACCGGGAGCGACACAAACGACGCAACGCTACAACCGGCCAGGCCAGGAGCTGTCGAAAAGACCGTGGGCCTTGCAGGCCCACCATACAACGACCCCCTCGTGCAATGGGGTCAACTGCACGTCCACACAACGGCAACACAGAGCTGCAACCGGCCGAAGCCGGGAGTAACGACAACGAGAACGAAGGACGAAAACGAAGCGCTACTACCGGCCAGGCCGGGAGCTTTCACCAGTACGCAGGCCTTGCAGGCCTGCCACACTGCGACCCCCACGACATGGGGTCGACTGTCGGGATATTGGTACATTGGTTAACACACACAGTACTGAAGACTGCGCCCATTAGCCGATGCTCCAGGGTGCACCAGCAAAGCTCAGTTTCCACTCCCACCCGGGCGGTCCCCGGGGGGGATAGGAAACTGAACCGCCAACGTGGAGGTTCCCCGACCTAGCACCCCAGGTTTTTTTTTTTTTTTTTTGTTTTCGCGGGGAATGCATTTACGCACCGTCATCCCTACTGCGGGGGCAGCAGGGACGGTGTGTGGGGCTCCCGGCCCGTGAGAGAGGGCCGTCCTACCCACTAAACCCCGCGGTGTTCCGCCTCACCTTAAAACCGACTCGCAGGGTAGGCCTGAGGTTAAATCACTGCGAGCCGGCAAGGGGCACCCCAGAACGGAGGGGTCCGTCTCGGGGCGGTCGATAAGCGACCACCCCGGAGCTCCCTAAGGAGCTGAAGAACTAGCCCGCACCTCCACCGCTCTCGAGCGCTCCTCTGTAAGCAGAGGAGGTGAGAGCGGCCGGTACGGGCGTGCGCAAAAAAGTGGGCACCCCCTGGAACACAGAAAGGGTGCCCGTCGCCAAGTGGCCAGTTGGGCGGGGTCCCCCGACCTTCCGCCCACGGCCAGACACTATTCGGGGGCGCGCATGTAATTAGCACGTCGACGCCCCCGAACCGGACGGCGGGGCGGGAGCGTCTGTCCCGTACGCTCCCGCACCCGCAACTCCTCTCGTTTCGCCGCCATCACCTCGCTAGCAAACGAGGCGACGGCGGCCCAACACTGTTGGCTGCCGACCATGGCTTGCACCACAGCCGGCAGCGACAAATTTACACCGACAAGGCCCGTAAGGGCGATACGCGGCCCGTCCCACGCCGGGCACACGGCGAGTGTGTGCTCCGCCGTGTCCACGACGCCACTTGAGCAGTGGCGACACACGGGGTCCGGCTCCACCCCAGCCACCTCCCACAGGTACTTGGCGAATACGCCATGCCCTGTGAGGAGCTGACTGAGGTGAAATGTCGGCGCTCCGTGTGCCCTCTCCACCCAAGCCCGCAGGACGGGCCGGACAGCCCCCACGAGCCGGGGGCTAACTGAGGGGCCTACCAACCTCTCGGCCCACTTCCGGAAGAGATCGTCGCGAGCCGACTGTCTCCAGCGGTCGATCTCGTCCGGAAGGGGCCGTCCACCGTTACTTCGCACCAGGGCGCTCTCCTCGTATACACTTTTGAGGACTCCAGCCTCGAGATCCCAGGGGAGACTTCCTGCAATTAGGCACGCCGCCTCGTAGGAGACGGTGCAGTACGCTCGTGCCGCCCTCTGCGCAATCGACCGCTGCGAACGCCGCAGCAGCGGGATTGTCTTGGCGCAGAGGGCGTGCGCCCAGATGGGCGCTCCATACAACGCCTTTGAGCGCACTACACCGTCGTAGAGGCGACGGCATGCACTATTTGGGCCTCCCCGATTGGGGAGCAGCCTCGCCAGCCTTCCGGCGTACGACAACAATTTAGGTGAAAGACGCCGGAAGTGCTCGACGAAGCCCCATCGGCTGTCGAGTACCAAACCCAGATACTTTATACTCGACCCGACAGCGATGGGGGTGCCGCTCACCACAATCTGACAATCTCGAGGTGGCCCTCGCCGAGGCCCGTGAAAGAAAACGGCCTCGGACTTTTCGAGGGCCACCTGGAGTCCTAGCGCCCTGATGCGGCTGACCACCTGGGCAACGCCCGCGGTGGCCAGGACTTTCGCCTCGCGAAAATCTGGGCCCCGCGCGGTAACTAGGGTATCGTCGGCGTAACAGAGGACGCCGACTCCCCGAAGAGTAGCACCGCGCAGGACCCAATCATATCCGATGTTCCACAGGAGCGGACCCAGAACCGACCCCTGTGGAACACCGCATGACATATTTGTGCGGACTACTCCCGACCGGGCCGGATAGGAGATGGCCCGGTCGACAAAGTAGTCCGCAAGAATGCGCCTGAGGTACCACGGGACATTGTGGTACCTCAGCGCCTCGGCGATGGTCTGCCAGGGGATGGTGTTGAAGGCGTTCGCGATGTCGAGCGACACCGCCAGCAACACCTCCCCCCGACCGACCGCCTCTTCGACGCTGTCCCGGAGCCGGGAAATGGCGTCCAGGGTCGACCTCCCGCGACGAAATCCGTATTGGCCGTCACTAAGATTGGGCCCCGCCCCCTCCAGGTGCCCGACGAGACGCGCCGCGAGCACCCGCTCGAGCAGCTTGCTCATCTCGTCGAGCAAGACGATGGGGCGGTAGGCCGACGGCGACTCGGCCGGGCGCCCGTGCTTCTTCAACAGCACGAGCCGCCCGGTTTTCCACTGTCGCGGGACCTTACCCGACGCCAAACACTCCGACAACAAGGACAGCGTCTCCTCCTCGAACGCCGGCATGACCAGGACGATGACGCGCCCAGGGATGCCATCCGGACCGGGGGCGCGGTTCCTCAATTTGAGTTTGAGGACCGCCGCCCCGAGCTCGGCATCTGACACGGGCGGAATCATCGCCTCTGTGTCTGCCGGCGTCTGGCTCGGTGCCATCCGCGGTGGGACCCACTCTTCCCGCGCAGGGAAGAGGGAACTGACGACGTGGCCGACGAATGAGGGCTCAAGAGACTTGGTGAGGGGAGGCGCCCAGGGCCGGAGTTTGTCACTCACGGCTTTGTACGGGCGCCCCCACGGATCTTGATTGAGGCTCTCGAGCCACTCCTTCCAGGCCGCCTCCTTGGCAGCCTTGACCGCCGAGCATAGGGCAGCTCGGGCAGCCCGGTATGCGGCGAGCAGCTCTTCTTCTTGGGCAGGATCACTGTTTCTTCGGCCGCGATGGCGAGTGTACCTACGCTGGGCTGCGTGGCATGAAGTACGCAGCCCAGCCAACTCATCATTCCACCAATACACTCGCTTTCGCGGCCGAACAGGCCCCGCCCTCTTCATCGCCGCATCACAGACGCGAGTCAGGGCGCCGGAAAGCCGCCCAGCCCTCGCGTCCACGTCCGGGCCAACGTCGCCCGCGGCCCATCGCTCGACGATGGCCGCCTCCTTCGCCAGCTCCCGGTCCAGCGTCTGCAGACGCCACCGCGGACCGTCCTCAACCGATCGGCGGTCCTCGACCGCCAGGGTCCCGGAGCCGGTGTCGACGATGTCGAACCATATGTAGCGATGATCCGACATCGTCTCCACCCCCTCGATCACCCTCCAACCACGCGTGCGGCTCGCCAGGCCAGAACTGGCGAAGGACAGGTCAACTATAGAACAACCTGTCCCCGTTGGCCGCACGAACGTGTGGATCGACCCTCGGTTGAGCAGCACCAAGCCATTGGACACCGCCCATTCCTCTACCAACTCACCCCGGCTATCGGTGGCCGGAGATCCCCACACTTGTGAGTGAGCGTTGAAGTCTCCAGCCACAACCACCGGGGTGGGGTGCGCTTCTGCCACCAGAGCCCCGACCTCTATTAACCATTGTTCATACTCGGCGAGGCTTCTGTTTGGCGAGAAGTACACCCCGATCACTGCAACGTCTCCCAGCAGCGCGAGGACACAGCCGCGTCCTTGGGAAACACTTTTGAACGCGCCCTGCTGGGAGACGATAGCCACCGACTCGTCGCGGCTGCCAGCCCAGTCATCCCGGGCACGAACCGCGTACGGTTCGGCGACTACTGCCATAGACGCCCGCCACTGTACGACGGACTGGATCAGCAGGTCTTGGGCCACCGCACAGTGGCGGACATTGGCCTGCAGGATCGAGATTGGCGCCATTTAGTTTTGGGCGATGTCCATTACCTCTTCGTTTGTCGTGGTGGGCGGGCAGGCCGCTTCCAGCACCACCTTACGCCCGGCTCCACCACGACGCCTCCTCTTTGTCGATGCCGCCAAACAGGCCTTTGTGCCCAGGCGGTGCGAAGCGGCACCTCCCGCCGCCGCGCAAATGGGACACTGGGGCTCCGCTGAGCAGCCCGCTGCCTTGTGACCGGGCTGGCCACAACGGAAGCAAAGTGCACTGCGATCGACTCCCGCAGCGCACCGGGCCCCCACATGTCCGACCTCAAGGCAGCGGAAGCATCGCTGCGGCCTGGACTCCAGTAGGACCGCGCGGACACGGGTCCATCCTACCATCACGGGGCGGCCATCAGTAATCCTCTTGGCCGCCGCGACCGGGCACTTGACCCATGCCGTGCCCTCCCGACCTGTTTGACGGACAATTCGACCAACAATAACGCTGGTGGTGGCGCACCCTCCTACGTCCGCCACCACCTGCGCTACGACCTCTTGTGTAGCCGCATCGCCGAGACCGGAGATGCGCAACTCCGCGCACTTCTCCGGTCGTGCGATGCGGACATCTTCTCCAAGGACAGATTTAAGGTGCTCTGCCAGAGCGTCGGCCTTCTGGCACCTTTGGGCGCCCGCCACCTCTAAAATTCTGCCTCCGGTAGCCGCCGTACGGAAGCGTAGGCCTTCGATGCCAAGATCATTTAATTTAATCTTTTGCTCCGCTTCGGCGAGCTTGGAGGCGTACGTTACGCCTCTCTTCACCGCGTCCTGCTGCAGCGTTATCACTACCGCAGCAGTGCGAGGGGCGCGAAGTTTTGGGGCGCGTTTTTTGACAGGCGCCTTGACGGGCGGCGGAGTTGGTTTTGCCGCTGGCGGCTTGGACGCCGGCACCTTTTTTGGACGCCCAGCGACCACATTCCACGCCTCGGTCAGAGGTTGAGGCGCGGGTGCTACCTGAGGGCGTTCCTGGCGCGCCGCCTCAGCTTCTCGTGCTGCAGCGCTTTTCTTCTTCCTCCCTTTCTTACTACTTTTCCCCCGAGGAACAGAGGGAAAAGCCGACGGAGAGGCTGCAGGGGCTTCCGTCTCCTCCAACGAAGGGTTGGAGACGGTAGTAGAAGGACGCTTGGGGGCAACAGGGCGCTTGGAGGCAGTGGTGCCAGAAGACCGACTGTTGGAAGTACCAGCGGTGCCAGGGCAGACGTCCGAAGAAACGGCGGGACGGGCGACGGCGTTTGGGCCGACAGAGCGGCCGACGTTGGACTCCAGTCCAACAGCAGTGGAACGGGCGGCATTACGTGCGTCCGCCTGGAGAGGGGGGCGCAACCGTGGCTCTGGAAGCAGACGGTCTCCTATGCCGTCGAAGCGCGCGTCCAGGAGAAACATTATCTCCTCGCGCGACATCGACGGCGGGGCGTTCGCCTGCTTTTTAAGCGCCTCTACCTCCGTCCGCAGGGCAGCCAGCTCTCGCTGCAGGCGGACGTTCTCATCCGACTCAGTGCGGCATCGCAGTTCCCGCACGTGCTCTAGGATAGAGCCAGCAGCAGACCTGAGGCCCTGAACGCTTTGGCCCTTGAGGCGGGAGGATTTGTGAGCGATAGAACGAATCGCCTCCACCGCCTCCTCGACCGCCTTCTCCAGCTGCTCGGCCCTGAGGTCCGAAGCAGCGACCGATGGTGTCTCCACTGGAGCGGGAGACTGACGAAGGAAGGAGAGTCGCCTCTCCTCCCTCCTTCGGAGCTCCTCGGCGAGCTCCTCGTCAGCTTGGAGCTCTAGCTCCCGCTCTTTGGCCGCGTTTAATTCGGCCTTCGCCTTGGCGAGGCCCACGTATTGCCCCGTTGTTGGGGGGCGACCGCGGCCCCGCTTACCGGGCTGGCCCCGGGCTGAACCGGTGCCAGCCGACTCCTCACTGTCCCCCTCCGACCCCGAGTTCCGGCGCTTGCGCCACAGCCGGGAAAGCGGGGAGGGGGAGGGACCAGGAGACACCTCTATCATCGAGACCACACTGCTGTCGGAATCCGACAGCAGCAGGTCTCCACATACTCTGCGCGGCGGTGTGTCGCACCGCGACATCGCCACTCGCAATTCCTTTAGGCCTGGGATCGGAGTCCCGGGCCTAACCTCCTCAACAGCCTTTACGTTGTGCAGTTCTGAATCCTTTATCATGCCATAGTCGTTTGTTTGTCTCCCACAAGGGGAGATGGTCGATCGTTTTTTATAAATTTCATTAGCCATTATTGTTCCCACGATTATGAGACGATACAAAACGACTCCCTGGGTGACGCTCATTCCAGGGAGCGGGATTGATACTGTGGGGTGCTCCAGGTGCCCCACAGGTTTTGACGACTTCGCTGTCGGGTGTTATAGACTTTTCCCTGTCGCAGGCCGGCCAGTGAAGGCAAGCCCTTCGGTCCCCAGGACCACCGCGTACCAACTGGTGCCACCAGTTGGATTGTTGCGAAGACCCCGGAGATTACGAAACGCGGGGAGGGGGGCTAGCTCTCCCCAACTCCGACGCTGGCACGAATGCCTGTAGGCCCCTGCGCGAGCAGTAGGCCTACGCGTCCACACCACAAAGCTTCGCTACTACCGGATGTGACCGGGAGCGACATCAAACACGCAACGCTACAACCGGCCAGGCCAGGAGCTATCGCAAGGACCGTGGGCCTTGCAGGCCCACCATACCACGACCCCCTCGTGCAATGGGGTCAACTGCACGTCCACACGACGGCAACACAAAGCTTCAACCGGCAAAGCCGGGAGCAACGACAACGAGAACGAAGGACGAAAACGAAGCGCTACTACCGGCCAGGCCGGGAGTTTTCACCATTTCGCAGGCCTTGCAGGCCTGCCACACTACGACCCCCACGACATGGGGTCGACTGTCGGGATATTGGTACATTGGTTAACACACACAGTACTGAAGACTGCGCCCATTAGCCGATGCTCCAGGGTGCACCAGCAAAGCCCAGTTTCCACTCCCACCCGGGCGGTCCCCGGGGGGGATAGGAAACTGAACCGCCAACGTGGAGGTTCCCCGACCTAGCACCCCTAGCACCCCAGGTTAGGTTAGGTTAGGTTAGGTTAGGTTAGGTTAGGTTAGGTTAGGTTAGGTTAGGTTAGGTTAGGTTAGGTTTTTTTTTTTTTTTTTTTTTTTTTTCTTTCATTCCAGTTCTCACTTTTAGTCAAACTCTCATTCCGCATACCTTATCTTTCTTGCATTCAACCTTTCACTCAGTTTTCAGGTGGGATTCCTGCTATTCTCGCTTCTAATTTTTTTTTTTTTATTTTTTTTTTCTTTATTTCTTATAACTATAGGTTAAATAAGTTCTTACACCGTGCCTTTCTTGTGCTTTGGCATTCTTTTTCTTATTTCTATCTTATTATTGCATATGCTTCTTATTTTTATTGCTTGTGTTTTTATTTACTTATACTACTACAATATTACTATTAGTGATTATACATTTTCTAAGTGGGTTGTGGGTTTACATTTTTCTTATATTTATATTTTACAATTTTACTATTTCTAATTTATACATTAAGTTCCAGTTTCTTAATTTACTATATACGTATACATATTTTACTTATTACCTACGAATTATCTACCTACAACATAATTTTATATTATGTTGTTGTAATTTTCTTTCAGTCTGTTTTATTTAATTTATTAACATATTTGCATATTTCCGTACAATAATCTAATAACTTGTTTCTTTCCTTTCCTGATATAATTTCTTTTAAACTTGCCACTGTAACTCTACATCCTATCTCATGCTCTAGATTGTATCTTAGCCTTGCGAAGATTGGACATTCCGCCAGTAGATGAGGAACTGTCTCCTCTGTGTCGGAGTCACAAGTGCATGATGGGTTCTCCTTGCACTTGAATCGAGTCAAGTACTCTGAGAACCCACCATGCCCCGTCAGGACCTGTGTGGTGTGTCTGTTTGGTGTGAACTTCCTGATAATTCTGTACGCGTCCACCGCGCTTGGAAAGAAGAGCTTCGTGATCGAGGCGGTGTCGCCGGACTCGTACCGGCGGCCCCACTCGCCGAGCGTATCAGTACGAATACTGCGCTTGACGAATGAGACCGGACACAAGTCGTAATCCGGCGACCTCCTCGACCCCAAAGCTGCCTCTTTCGCCAGTTCGTCGGCCCTCTCATTCCCCTCCAATCCCACGTGCGCCCTTACCCAGTGCAAAATTATATTTTTGCCTGACAAAAAACTGCTTTTTATATTTTTTCTGGCCTCAACTGCTAGGGGATGGAGTGAACTGGGATTCACGACCGTCTGGAGAGCCGCGGTTGAGTCGCTGAACACGCCGAAAGTTGTCGCACTGTGTTTCAAAATCATCCTCGTTGCCTCGCATATGGCCAAAAGTTCTGCCTGGTAAACTGTGCAGTATGATGACAGACCTAGTTTCCGAGCTCTTATTTCGGTCCCATCTTTCCAAAATGAAAGTGCAGCTCCGACTTTATCTGCTATTTTGCTGCCATCGGTATAAATTTTGATCTCGAGATGTTCTAATTGATCCACCTGCTCATTGTTTTCCAGGTTGATGAACTTCAGGCTCATATGTTCGGCAGGATGAGGACTTTCCGCTGCAGAGGACATTCGCTCGATCTCCCTCCCGGCCATGCCTGGTATTGTCTCTCCCCTTCTGACTCTGTAAAGGAGCGCTGCCTCTTTGACTCTTAAGTCAAGAGGGAGTATACCCGACAATACCAAGGCCGAATTGAGGGAGACCGTGCGATATGCCTTACAGATTTTCTGTGCGAAGCTCCGCTGAATGAAATTCAGTCGCTTCTTGATGCCCAACTTCTCAACCGCCGGCGCCCACGCGCCAGCCGCGTACAAAATTACAGGTTCCACGGTCGCTGTATAGATGGTGTGTATGACTTCTGGATGCAGACCCCAACTCGTTTTCGCCGCCCTGGTCAGCTGTTTGTGGATAGCTGTTACTCTCCGGCACACGCTCTCTACGTGTGCGTTGAACGTCAACTTGTTGTCGATGATGAGGCCTAGGATTTTAATTTCTCTTGACATGCCAATGTCGACCCCTCCCATGCTAAGCCGTGGTGTGTCATATTTCAGTTTATTTGTGATGACCATAGCATTGGTCTTATGTGGAGCAAATTTTAACTTGTTTCTGTCACCCCACGCCTTAACATGTTCGAGGGCGGCATTGGCCTGCCTCTCTATTTCCCCACCTGTGTCTCCACAAAACACAAGGACGACATCGTCTGCAAACGCCTGCGCATACTTGCCTCTCTTCTCCAGACTGTGCAATAGTGGATCCAGCAACAAATTCCATAAAATTGGTCCGCCGATAGAGCCCTGGACGCAGCCCTTTCTGGTTCTTATTTTGTGCTCCTTTCCTGCGTATCTCACATGCACTTGTCGGTCACTCATGTAACTGGTTAGGTTAGGTTAGGTTAGGTTAGGTTAGGTTAGGTTAGGTTAGGTTAGGTTAGGTTAGGTTAGGTTAGGTTAGGTTAGGTTAGGTTAGGTTAGGTTAGGTTTTTTTTTTTTTTTTTTTTTTTTTTGTTTTCGCGGGGAATGCCTTTACGCACCGTCATCCCTGCTGCGGGGGCAGCAGGGACGGTGTGTGGGGCTCCCGGCCCGTGAGAGAGGGCCGTCCTACCCACTAAACCCCGCGGTGTTCCGCCCCACCTTAAAACCGACTCGCAGGGTAGGCCTGAGGTTAAATCACTGCGAGCCGGCAAGGGGCACCCCAGAACGGAGGGGTCCGTCTCGGGGCGGTCGATAAGCGACCACCCCGGAGCTCCCTAAGGAGCTGAAGAACTAGCCCGCACCTCCACCGCTCTCGAGCGCTCCTCTGTAAGCAGAGGAGGTGAGAGCGGCCGGTACGGGCGTGCGCAAAGAGTGGGCACCCCCTGGAACACAGAAAGGGTGCCCGTCGCCGAGTGGCCAGTTGGGCGGGGTCCCCCGACCTTCCGCCCACGGCCAGACACTATTCGGGGGCGCGCATGTAATGAGCACGACGACGCCCCCGAACCGGACGGCGGGGCGGGAGCGTCTGTCCCGTACGCTCCCGCACCCGCAACTCCTCACGTTTCGCCGCCATCACCTCGCTAGCAAACGAGGCGACGGCGGCCCAACACTGTTGGCTGCCGACCATGGCTTGCACCACAGCCGGCAGCGACAAATCAACTCCGACAAGGCCCGTAAGGGCGATACGCGGCCCGTCCCACGCCGGGCACACGGCGAGTGTGTGCTCCGCCGTGTCCACGACGCCACTTGAGCAGTGGCGACACACGGGGTCCGGCTCCACCCCAGCCACCTCCCACAGGTACTTGGCGAATACGCCATGCCCTGTGAGGAGCTGACTGAGGTGAAATGTCGGCGCTCCGTGTGCCCTCTCCACCCAAGCCCGCAGGACGGGCCGGACAGCCCCCACGAGCCGGGGGCTAACTGAGGGGCCTACCAACCTCTCGGCCCACTTCCGGAAGAGATCGTCGCGAGCCGACTGTCTCCAGCGGTCGATCTCGTCCGGAAGGGGCCGTCCACCATTTCTACGCACCAGGGCGCTTTCCTCATAAACACTTTTGAGGACTCCAGCCTCGAGATCCCAAGGGAGGCTTCCTGCAATTAGGCACGCCGCCTCGTAGGAGACGGTGCAGTACGCTCGTGCCGCCCTCTGCGCAATCGACCGCTGCGGACGCCGTAGCAGCGGAATTGTCTTGGCGCAGAGGGCGTGCGCCCAGATGGGCGCTCCATACAACGCCTTTGAGCGCACTACACCGTCGTAGAGGCGACGGCATGCACTATTTGGGCCTCCCCGATTGGGGAGCAGCCTCGCCAGCCTTCCGGCGTACGACAATAACTTTGGCGACAGACGCCGGAAGTGCTCGACGAAGCCCCATCGGCTGTCGAGTACCAAACCAAGATACTTAATACTCGACCCGACAGCGATGGGGGTGCCGCTCACCACAATCTGACAATCTCGAGGTGGCCCTCGCCGAGGCCCGTGAAAGAAAACGGCCTCGGACTTTTCGAGGGCCACCTGGAGTCCTAGCGCCCTGATGCGGCTGACCAACTGGGCAACGCCCGCGGTGGCCAGGACTTTCGCCTCGCGAAAATCTGGGCCCCGCGCGGTAACTAGGGTATCGTCGGCGTAACAGAGGACGCCGACTCCCCGAAGAGTAGCACCGCGCAGGACCCAATCATATCCGATGTTCCACAGGAGCGGACCCAGAACCGACCCCTGTGGAACACCGCACGACATATTTGTGCGGACTACTCCCGACCGGGCCGGATAGGAGATGGCCCGGTCGACAAAGTAGTCCGCAAGAATGCGCCTGAGGTACCACGGGACATTGTGGTACCTCAGCGCCTCGGCGATGGTCTGCCAGGGGATGGTGTTGAAGGCGTTCGCGATGTCGAGCGACACCGCCAGCAACACCTCCCCCCGACCGACCGCCTCCTCGACGCTGTCCCTGAGCCGGGAAATGGCGTCCAGAGTCGACCTCCCGCGACGAAAACCGTACTGGCCGTCATTGAGATTGGGCCCCGCCCCCTCCAGGTGCCCGACGAGACGCGCCGCGAGCACCCGCTCGAGCAGCTTGCTCATCTCGTCGAGCAGTACGATGGGGCGATAGGCCGACGGCGACTCGGCCGGGCGCCCGTGCTTCTTCAACAGCACGAGCCGCCCGGTTTTCCACTGTCGCGGGACCTTACCCGACGCCAAACACTCCGACAACAAAGACAGCGTCTCCTCCTCGAACGCCGGCATGACCAGGGCGATGACGCGCCCAGGGATGCCATCCGGACCGGGGGCGCGGTTCCTCGTTTTGAGTTTGAGGACCACCGCCCCGAGCTCGGCATCTGACACGGGCGGAATCATCGCCTCTGTGTCTGCCGGCGTCTGGCTTGGTGCCATCCGCAGGTTAGGTTAGGTTAGGTTAGGTTAGGTTAGGTTAGGTTAGGTTAGGTTAGGTTAGGTTAGGTTAGGTTAGGTTAGGTTAGGTTAGGTTAGGTTAGGTTAGGTTAGGTTAGGTTAGGTTAGGTTAGGTTAGGTTAGGTTAGGTTAGGTTAGGTTAGGTTAGGTTAGGTTAGGTTAGGTTAGGTTAGGTTAGGTTAGGTTAGGTTAGGTTAGGTTAGGTTAGGTTAGGTTAGGTTAGGTTAGGTTAGGTTTTTTTTTTTTTTTGTTTTCGCGGGGAATGCATTTACGCACCGTCATCCCTACTGCGGGGGCAGCAGGGACGGTGTGTGGGGCTCCCGGCCCGTGAGAGAGGGCCGTCCTACCCACTAAACCCCGCGGTGTTCCGCCTCACCTTAAAACCGACTCGCAGGGTAGGCCTGAGGTTAAATCACTGCGAGCCGGCAAGGGGCACCCCAGAACGGAGGGGTCCGTCTCGGGGCGGTCGATAAGCGACCACCCCGGAGCTCCCTAAGGAGCTGAAGAACTAGCCCGCACCTCCACCGCTCTCGAGCGCTCCTCTGTAAGCAGAGGAGGTGAGAGCGGCCGGTACGGGCGTGCGCAAAGAGTGGGCACCCCTGGAACACAGAAAGGGTGCCCGTCGCCGAGTGGCCAGTTGGGCGGGGTCCCCCGACCTTCCGCCCACGGCCAGACACTATTCGGGGGCGCGCATGTAATGAGCACGACGACGCCCCCGAACCGGACGGCGGGGCGGGAGCGTCTGTCCCGTACGCTCCCGCACCCGCAACTCCTCACGTTTCGCCGCCATCACCTCGCTAGCAAACGAGGCGACGGCGGCCCAACACTGTTGGCTGCCGACCATGGCTTGCACCACAGCCGGCAGCGACAAATCAACTCCGACAAGGCCCGTAAGGGCGATACGCGGCCCGTCCCACGCCGGGCACACGGCGAGTGTGTGCTCCGCCGTGTCCACGACGCCACTTGAGCAGTGGCGACACACGGGGTCCGGCTCCACCCCAGCCACCTCCCACAGGTACTTGGCGAATACGCCATGCCCTGTGAGGAGCTGACTGAGGTGAAATGTCGGCGCTCCGTGTGCCCTCTCTACCCAAGCCCGCAGGACGGGCCGGACAGCCCCCACGAGCCGGGGGCTAACTGAGGGGCCTACCAACCTCTCGGCCCACTTCCGGAAGAGATCGTCGCGAGCCGACTGTCTCCAGCGGTCGATCTCGTCCGGGAGGGGCCGTCCACCGTTACTTCGCACCAGGGCGCTCTCTTCATACACCTTCTTGAGGACTCCAGCCTCGAGATCCCAGGGGAGACTTCCTGCAATTAGGCACGCCGCCTCGTAGGAGACGGTGCAGTACGCTCGTGCCGCCCTCTGCGCAATCGACCGCTGCGGACGCCGCAGCAGCGGGATTGTCTTGGCGCAGAGGGCGTGCGCCCAGATGGGCGCTCCATACAACGCCTTTGAGCGCACTACACCGTCGTAGAGGCGACGGCACGCACTATTTGGGCCTCCCCGATTGGGGAGCAGCCTCGCCAGCCTTCCGGCGTACGACAACAATTTAGGTGAAAGACGCCGGAAGTGCTCGACGAAGCCCCATCGACTGTCGAGTACCAAACCCAAATACTTTATACTCGACCCGACAGCGATGGGGGTGCCGCTCACCACAATCTGACAATCTCGAGGTGGCCCTCGCCGAGGCCCGTGAAAGAAAACGGCCTCGGACTTTTCGAGAGCCACCTGGAGTCCTAGCGCCCTGATGCGGCTGACCACCTGGGCAACGCCCGCTGTGGCCAGGACTTTCGCCTCGCGAAACTCAGGGCCCCGCGCGGTGACTAGGGTATCGTCGGCGTAGCAGAGGACGCCGACTCCCCGAAGAGTAGCACCGCGCAGGACCCAATCATATCCGATGTTCCACAGGAGTGGACCCAGAACCGACCCCTGTGGAACACCGCACGACATATTTGTGCGGACTACCCCCGACCGGGCCGGATAGGAGATGGCCCGGTCGACAAAGTAGTCCGCGAGAATGCGCCTGAGGTACCACGGGACATTGTGGTACCTCAGCGCCTCGGCGATGGTCTGCCAGGGGATGGTGTTGAAGGCGTTCGCGATGTCGAGCGACACCGCCAGCAACACCTCCCCCCGACCGACCGCCTCTTCGACGCTGTCCCTGAGCCGGGAGATGGCGTCCAGGGTCGACCTCCCGCGACGAAATCCGTACTGGCCGTCATTGAGATTGGGCCCCGCCCCCTCCAGGTGCCCGACGAGACGCGCCGCGAGCACCCGCTCGAGCAGCTTGCTCATCTCGTCGAGCAAGACGATGGGGCGGTAGGCCGACGGCGACTCGGCCGGGCGCCCGTGCTTCTTCAACAGCACGAGCCGCCCGGTTTTCCACTGTCGCGGGACCTTACCCGACGCCAAACACTCCGACAACAAAGACAGCGTCTCCTCCTCGAACGCCGGCATAACCAGGGCGATGACGCGCCCAGGAATGCCATCCGGACCGGGGGCGCGGTTCCTCGTTTTGAGTTTAAGGACCGCCGCCCCGAGCTCGGCATCCGACACGGGCGGAATCATCGCCTCTGTGTCTGCCGGCGTCTGGCTTGGTGCCATCCGCGGTGGGACCCACTCTTCCCGCGCAGGGAAGAGGGAACTGACAACGTGGCCGACGAATGAGGGCTCGAGAGACTTTGTGAGGGGAGGCGCCCAGGGCCGGAGTTTGTCGCTCACGGCTTTGTACGGGCGCCCCCACGGATCTTCGTTTAGGGTCTCGAGCCACTCCTTCCAGGCCGCCTCCTTGGCGGCCTTGATCGCCGAGCTGAGGGCAGCTCGGGCAGCCCGGTATGCGGCGAGTAGTTCTTCTTCTCGGGCAGGGTCACTGCTTCTTCGGGCGCGTTGGCGAGTGTACCTGCGCTGGGCTGCGTGACTTGAGGTTCGCAGCCCAGCCAGCTCTTCATTCCACCAGTACACTCGCCGCCGCGGCTTGACAGACCCTGCCCTCTTCATGGCCGCATCGCAGACGCGAGTCAGGGCGCCGGAAAGCCGCCCAGCCCTCGCGTCCACGTCCGGGCTAACGTCGTCACCTGCGGCCCATCGCTCGACGATGGCCGCCTCCTTTGCCAGTTCCCGGTCCAGCGTCCGCAGACGCCACCGCGGACCTTCCTCAACCGAACGGCGGTCCCCGACCGCCGGGGTCTCCGAGCCGGCGTCGACGATGTCGAACCATATGTAGCGATGATCCGACATCGTCTCCACCCCCTCGATCACCTTCCAACCACGTGTGCGGCTAGCCAGGCCAGAACTGGCAAAGGACAGGTCGATTATACTACGACCCGTCCCCGTTCGCCGCACGAAAGTGTGGACCGACCCTCGGTTGAGCAGCACCAAGCCGTTGGACACCGCCCATTCCTCGACCATCTCTCCCCGGCTATCGGTTTCTGGAGATCCCCACGCCCGTGAGTGTGCGTTGAAATCTCCAGCTACCACCACCGGGGTGGGGTGCGCTTCTGCCAACAGAGCCCCGACCTCAATCAACCACCGCTCATACTCAGCGAGGCTTCTGTTGGGCGAGAAGTACACCCCGACTACTGCAACGTCTCCCAGCAGCGCGAGGACGCAACCGCGTCCCTGGAGCACCCTATCAAAAGCACCCCGCTGGGAGACGATAGCCACCAACTCGTCGCGGCTGCCAGCCCAGTTGTCGCAGGCGCGGACCGCGTACGGTTCGGCGACTATAGCCATAGTCGCCTGTAACTGTGCGACGGACTGAAGCAGCAGATCTTGGGCCGCCGCACAGTTACCGACGTTGGCCTGCAGTACCGAGATGGGAGCCATTTAGTTTTGGGCGATGTCCATCACCTCCTCTGTGTTCTGGGTGGGCTGACGCGTGCGTCCAGCACCACCCCGACGCCTCCTCTTCATGGAAGCCGCCAGGCAGGCTTTTGCGCCCAGGCGATGCGCAGCGGCAGTTCCCGCCGCCGCGCAGATGGGGCAGTTAAACGCCATAGAGCAGCCGGCCGCCTTGTGGCCGGGCTGCCCACAACGAAAACACAGTGCGCTGCGATCCACACCCGCAGCGCACCGGGCTCCCACGTGCCCCACCTCCAGACAGCGGAAACACCGCTGCGGCCTGGCCTCCAAAAGAACCGCACGGACGCGGGACCAACCGATCGTGAGAGGGCGGCCATCTGTTAGTTTTTTGGCCGCCGCGATCGGGCACTTGACCCACGCCGTGCCCTCCCTGCCTGCCTGGCGAACAACGTCGCCAACGACAACACTGGTGGTGACGCACCCTCCTACGTCCGCCACCACCCGCGCAACAACTTCCTTTGTGGCCGCGTCGCCTAGACCGGAGATGCGCAGCTCCGCGCACTTCTCCGGCCTGGCGACACGGACCTCCTCACCCAGAGCCGTCCTCAATTTCTCTGCCAGGGCGTCAGCCTTTTGGCACCTTTCGGCACCCGCCACTTCCAAAATTCGACCTCCAGTGGCCGCCGTGCGGAAGCGCAAGCCCCCAATGCCGAGACCCTTCAGGTCCACCTTCTCTTCGGCCTCGGCTAACTTGGAGGCGTACGTTACGCCCCTCTCAAGCGCGTCCCGCTGCAGGGTGATGATCACTGCAGCGGTACGCGGTGCGCGGAGTTTCGGGGCGCGCTTCCCCACGGCAGGCGCACTTGTGGGCGCCGCTGTCTGCGGTTTGGCCTTCGGTGCCTTCTTTGGGCGCCCAGCCACCACATTCCAAGCCTCGGTTAGAGGTCGAGGCGTGGGTGCCGGTGGTGGTCGCTCTTGACGCGCTGCCTCCGCTTCTTGCGCTGCAGCGCTCTTCCTCTTCTTTCCTTTGCTCTTCTTCTTCTTAGAGGAAGGACTCGGCGGATCTGCTGCGAGAGCTAGAGCTCCCGTCTCCTCCAACGAAGGGCCGGAGACGGGGGCAGGGAGACACGTGGCGGCAGCTGTGCCAGTGTTTCGAGGACGAGTGGCACGGGTAGCAATGCCGGCCTTGGGGCCCACCGACGTTTGAGGGGGCACTACGGGGCGCGCAGCCTCAGGAGGTCCGGCTTTTGTACCGGCAGAGCGGCAAATGGCTGCGTTATCTACAGTGGAGCGGGCGGCATTTCGGGCATCCGCCTTGAGGGGGGGACGCAACCGTGGCTCTGGAAGCAAACGGTCTCCTATGCCGTCGAAGCGCGCGTCCAGGAGAAACATTATCTCCTCGCGCGACATCGACGGAGGGGCACTCGCCTGCCTCTTCAGGGTCTCTACTTCCGCCCGCAGTGCAGCCAGCTCACGCTGCAGACGGGCATTCTCCTCGGAATCCGTTCGAGCACGGAGCTCCCGTACGTGCTCCAAGATTGAGCCAGCAGCGGACCTCAGGCCCTGCACACTCTGACCCTTGAGGCGGGAGGATTTCTGGGCAATGGAACGTATCGCTTCCACCGCCTCCTCAACCGCTTTCTCAAGCTGCTCGGCCCTGAGGTCCGACGCAGCTACGGGAGCGGGAGACTAGGTTAGGTTAGGTTAGGTTAGGTTAGGTTAGGTTAGGTTAGGTTAGGTTAGGTTAGGTTAGGTTAGGTTTTTTTTTTTTTTTTTTTTTTTTTTTTTTTTTGTTTTCGCGGGGAATGCATTTACGCACCGTCATCCCTACTGCGGGGGCAGCAGGGACGGTGTGTGGGGCTCCCGGCCCGTGAGAGAGGGCCGTCCTACCCACTAAACCCCGCGGTGTTCCGCCTCACCTTAAAACCGACTCGCAGGGTAGGCCTGAGGTTAAATCACTGCGAGCCGGCAAGGGGCACCCCAGAACGGAGGGGTCCGTCTCGGGGCGGTCGATAAGCGACCACCCCGGAGCTCCCTAAGGAGCTGAAGAACTAGCCCGCACCTCCACCGCTCTCGAGCGCTCCTCTGTAAGCAGAGGAGGTGAGAGCGGCCGGTACGGGCGTGCGCAAAGAGTGGGCACCCCTGGAACACAGAAAGGGTGCCCGTCGCCGAGTGGCCAGTTGGGCGGGGTCCCCCGACCTTCCGCCCACGGCCAGACACTATTCGGGGGCGCGCATGTAATGAGCACGACGACGCCCCCGAACCGGACGGCGGGGCGGGAGCGTCTGTCCCGTACGCTCCCGCACCCGCAACTCCTCACGTTTCGCCGCCATCACCTCGCTAGCAAACGAGGCGACGGCGGCCCAACACTGTTGGCTGCCGACCATGGCTTGCACCACAGCCGGCAGCGACAAATCAACTCCGACAAGGCCCGTAAGGGCGATACGCGGCCCGTCCCACGCCGGGCACACGGCGAGTGTGTGCTCCGCCGTGTCCACGACGCCACTTGAGCAGTGGCGACACACGGGGTCCGGCTCCACCCCAGCCACCTCCCACAGGTACTTGGCGAATACGCCATGCCCTGTGAGGAGCTGACTGAGGTGAAATGTCGGCGCTCCGTGTGCCCTCTCTACCCAAGCCCGCAGGACGGGCCGGACAGCCCCCACGAGCCGGGGGCTAACTGAGGGGCCTACCAACCTCTCGGCCCACTTCCGGAAGAGATCGTCGCGAGCCGACTGTCTCCAGCGGTCGATCTCGTCCGGGAGGGGCCGTCCACCGTTACTTCGCACCAGGGCGCTCTCTTCATACACCTTCTTGAGGACTCCAGCCTCGAGATCCCAGGGGAGACTTCCTGCAATTAGGCACGCCGCCTCGTAGGAGACGGTGCAGTACGCTCGTGCCGCCCTCTGCGCAATCGACCGCTGCGGACGCCGCAGCAGCGGGATTGTCTTGGCGCAGAGGGCGTGCGCCCAGATGGGCGCTCCATACAACGCCTTTGAGCGCACTACACCGTCGTAGAGGCGACGGCACGCACTATTTGGGCCTCCCCGATTGGGGAGCAGCCTCGCCAGCCTTCCGGCGTACGACAACAATTTAGGTGAAAGACGCCGGAAGTGCTCGACGAAGCCCCATCGACTGTCGAGTACCAAACCCAAATACTTTATACTCGACCCGACAGCGATGGGGGTGCCGCTCACCACAATCTGACAATCTCGAGGTGGCCCTCGCCGAGGCCCGTGAAAGAAAACGGCCTCGGACTTTTCGAGAGCCACCTGGAGTCCTAGCGCCCTGATGCGGCTGACCACCTGGGCAACGCCCGCTGTGGCCAGGACTTTCGCCTCGCGAAACTCAGGGCCCCGCGCGGTGACTAGGGTATCGTCGGCGTAGCAGAGGACGCCGACTCCCCGAAGAGTAGCACCGCGCAGGACCCAATCATATCCGATGTTCCACAGGAGTGGACCCAGAACCGACCCCTGTGGAACACCGCACGACATATTTGTGCGGACTACCCCCGACCGGGCCGGATAGGAGATGGCCCGGTCGACAAAGTAGTCCGCGAGAATGCGCCTGAGGTACCACGGGACATTGTGGTACCTCAGCGCCTCGGCGATGGTCTGCCAGGGGATGGTGTTGAAGGCGTTCGCGATGTCGAGCGACACCGCCAGCAACACCTCCCCCCGACCGACCGCCTCTTCGACGCTGTCCCTGAGCCGGGAGATGGCGTCCAGGGTCGACCTCCCGCGACGAAATCCGTACTGGCCGTCATTGAGATTGGGCCCCGCCCCCTCCAGGTGCCCGACGAGACGCGCCGCGAGCACCCGCTCGAGCAGCTTGCTCATCTCGTCGAGCAAGACGATGGGGCGGTAGGCCGACGGCGACTCGGCCGGGCGCCCGTGCTTCTTCAACAGCACGAGCCGCCCGGTTTTCCACTGTCGCGGGACCTTACCCGACGCCAAACACTCCGACAACAAAGACAGCGTCTCCTCCTCGAACGCCGGCATAACCAGGGCGATGACGCGCCCAGGAATGCCATCCGGACCGGGGGCGCGGTTCCTCGTTTTGAGTTTAAGGACCGCCGCCCCGAGCTCGGCATCCGACACGGGCGGAATCATCGCCTCTGTGTCTGCCGGCGTCTGGCTTGGTGCCATCCGCGGTGGGACCCACTCTTCCCGCGCAGGGAAGAGGGAACTGACAACGTGGCCGACGAATGAGGGCTCGAGAGACTTTGTGAGGGGAGGCGCCCAGGGCCGGAGTTTGTCGCTCACGGCTTTGTACGGGCGCCCCCACGGAGTTAGGTTAGGTTAGGTTAGGTTAGGTTAGGTTAGGTTAGGTTAGGTTAGGTTAGGTTAGGTTAGGTTAGGTTAGGTTAGGTTAGGTTAGGTTAGGTTAGGTTAGGTTAGGTTAGGTTAGGTTAGGTTAGGTTAGGTTAGGTTAGGTTAGGTTAGGTTAGGTTAGGTTAGGTTAGGTTAGGTTAGGTTAGGTTAGGTTAGGTTAGGTTAGGTTAGGTTAGGTTTTTTTTTTTTTTTTTTTTTTTTTTTTTTTTTTTTATATCTCGCATCTTTGCCATGGGCAAAGCTATCTAAGTCTGATATTTTAGCTAGCTACACTATTAATAAACTAGCCCCGCGGGGCATAATTAAACTTTTCTAATTTAAATCAAACATACGGTCTATGTAACATTCCAGTTCTTCTTGTATTCCTCTCGCACTTTCACACAATCCCGCTCTTTCACACTTTTATCTTAACTAATCTTATTCTATCTTCTTTTATTCTGGCCCCAATAAGCATACTCGTCGCGCTTTTATTCATCCTCCAGCATTCATTCTATACCTCTCATACCAGTGGGTGTTGTGGGGTTTACTTTATTCAATTAACTTACAGTGTTTAATTACATTTCTTACTTGCTAATAATAATCGACCTTAGACTAGTTCTAATATACTAAATATAAATGTTACAGACAATATACCTTACATTATATTGTTGCACATTTCTTATATTCTATTTCTTTTGTTGACTATATTTACAATTTTTATTCCATATTCTAAGAACTTATCTCTATAGATCCCTGATAACAATATCGGCAAGTTGTCAACAGTGACTGCCAACCCAAGCTCTATCTCCAAATCCGCTCTCTCAGAGCCATGGACCGGACATTCCACTAACAGGTGGACCACGTTTTCAGCAACACCGGGTTCGCAGGCACACGATGGGTCCGCCTTACACTTGAAACGAGCCAAGTATTCGGCGAACCCACCGTGCCCCGTTAGAAGCTGGGTTGTAGTACCGGCGATCGTCATCTTGCGGACGATACTGTACGCCGCCACTGCGCAAGGGAAGAAAACCTTGGTGACGGAGGCGGTCTCGCCCTCCCTGTACCTCTTGTTCCACTCCCCAAGCGTGCCCTGCCTCAGAGCACGCCTGACGAATGAAACAGGGCACAGGCCGTAGTCCGGTGCTCTCTTCAGTGTCAGAGCCGCTTCCTTCGCGAGCACATCTGCTCGCTCATTGCCCTCCAGCCCTGCGTGGGCCTTGACCCAGAATAAGGAGATTTCCTTACCCTGGGCCAATCCGCGCTGAATTGCGGCCCTGGTCTCCACTGCCAAGGGATGGAGGGCATGACGGTTTACTACCGTCAAGAGAGCGGCTCTGCTATCACTGAAGATGCCGAACGTGGACGCGCCACGCCTGAGGACCTCACTGGCCGCTTTGCATAGCGCCAAGAGCTCGGCCTGGTAGACGGTGCAGTAGGGCGAGAGAGCAAGTTTGAGGGCCTTAGTCTCGGTCTCGCTATTCCAAAAGGATAACGCAGCACCGACTCGGCCCTCAATCTTGCTCCCATCGGTAAATATTCTTACGTCAAATTTATTGACTGCTTTTAATTGTTCCTCGTCTACCAGACTTGTGAACTCCAGGACGGTATGCTCCGCGGGGTGAGGCATCTCCAAAGCCGAGGTCATTCGTTCGACCTCCCTGTCTCCCAACCACGACTGGTTTACCCCTCTCTTGGCCTCATATAATGAGGCCACCTCGTGAACTCTGAGGTCCAGAGGGAGCAACCCAGCTAAGATCAGCGCCGAGTTCAGGGAGACCGTACGATAGGCCTTGCAGAGCTTTTGGGCGAAGCCGCGCTGTACCACGTTCAGCTGCTTTCGGAAACCAAGCTTCTCCGCCGTCGCGTGCCAAGCACTGGCCGCGTACAATATCGTCGGCTCCACGGCCGCCACGTAGATCATCCGGATCACCTCGGGGTGTAACCCCCAGCTGATCCGGGCCATC